>PVKS010010377.1:14490-52022 GCA_004027875.1 Aplodontia rufa | reverse complement strand
CTGAGAAACTACCAACCCAATGCAATGGCAAAAAGTGTTGGAGATGGACTCCAAAAGCATGATTCCAACTTCAATTCCATAAGCAGAGAACATGTGCAAGAGCCAATACACTCACCCACCAGCTCTACCATAGTGGAAATCTAATCGCTCTGAGGAACAAACTCCTCTGCAAAAGAAAGTCATTTATTTACCTCTCTCACACACTAGTTGTAATAATTAGTAGGAGAAAGACATAAAAGAGCTACAGGAATTTTAAAATGTGGTACAGTGAAGAATGGTGAGAAGATGGTGGAATCAAGCTAGGCAGCGATTCCCTGGTCTATGCAGGATTCTGAAAAGAAGCAGCATGTAAGGGGAGAGTGGAAAGGTCGGTAACAAAATAAATGTTATAGGACTCTATTTTGCATAGACTGAGACCTGAAGAGACTGAAGAGGTGGGGTAGCTGGGTCTGAAAACAAATTTATAGAGCCCTAACCTCACATCCAGAAAGATAGATGTTGAGCAAACAAAAAGCACTCCCTTGAGCTCACCCATGCAAAGAAACAGTTAGAAGGGCACTCATCACATAGCATATATGCAGTAAAAGAGGGGGCAGAATTTCTTGAGAAACACTGAAGTCAATTTGAAGCCAAGTCCTGAGGGGAGGGGGAAAGACCAGGCCAGGACTCTGCAGCCATTTTGCAGCAGACTGCCAGTCATCTCACTGACTCAATGCAGCTGCAGCCAGAATATTCCCACACCCAAACAGCTGCAAAGTAAGCTGCAGAGGACCCTCTTGGAAATAGAATGAGAGAATTTCCACTGAGACCACTCTCAGCAGGGAATCACTGAAGGCCCCTTCCCCTCCCCACCCTCCAGGAACAAAACAACACAGCCAGACAGTGGAGTTCAGTTTCCAGGAAAGTACCAAGGTGTGCAAAGGCCATCTCAGCAGACACTTAGGCTGCTCTTCCCTGGAACAACTCCCCACTCACCCACTGGACACAGTGGCCATCTTTGCTCTGACTAGGGCAGGGATTCACTAGTTCCTGACAATTAGCACCAAGGCACCCACCCACTTGACTCAGACTGGGGCCAGCTTTGCTCCAACCTTCACCAGTTCCTGACCCCTAGCCCTAGAGAGAGGCCAGAGGGCCTGGGGCTGCAACCAGCATCAGAGCACCACACCAAAGAGAAGCAGATATAGAACAATAGGGAACTGCCAGAGGAAAGGGATCTATAGCAATCTTATTAGAGCAACCTATCTGATGCTCCTTTTTGCCTTGGTGTAAATTAAATTATATTGTTTTCTCTCTCTCTGTCTTTCCCTTTTCACCTTGGTACAAATTAACTAATCTTAGGTTCTCTCTCTCTCTCTCTCTCTCTCTCTCTCTCTCTCTTTCCCTCCCTCCTTCTCTTTCTCCCTGCCCTCCACTTTGTCTTTCTCACTTACCCCTTCTTCCTTACTTCCTCTTCTACTACTAATTTAAAGTAATAATAAGGTTAGTAATCATTTAATCTGTTCCAGAACTTTACTATAGGTATTTATTTCAATTCAATGAACTGAAGAGAACAATTGCAACAAACTTCTGTTCCCACAAGGCTGAAAAGAATGAAACTTGGCTCAGAAGAGACTATAGTAAATAGGTATCAATAACATCTGTTAAAGAGGGGCTGACATTGGGATTAGCAGAGGTCACACACTGAATTAAAATAGTAGTGTCCAGAAATCCAACCAATCTAGGGCTCATAAGGAAATGAAGCTCACAAAGTAAGCCCTCACTTAAAAGAAGTAAGCAGAAAAATACTGAAAGAAGGATAGACATGCAAACAGTATTAAAAAAATAAGGGAACAAAGCATCCAAAACTACTTATAATGCCTCAACAACAAACATTAATGACAGGACAGTGGAAGAAATGTCAGGGAAGGAATTTAGAAAACTCGCACTTAAATTGTTCTATGAGCTAAAATGTAACATAAGGAAGGAATACAAAGAGGAAATACAGGAAGTGAAAGACCACTTCAGTGAAGAGATAGAGATCCTGAAAAAGAATCAAATGGAAATCTTCAAAAGGAAAGAATCAATAAACCAAATTAAAAATTCAATGGAAAGCATCACCAATAGATTAGACCCATTTGGAATAAAGATTTTTCAGGCCTCAAAGACAAAGTACATCATCTTCAAAATAAAGTAGACTATAGAGAAAATATGTTAAGAGATCAAAAACAGAATATTTAAGAAATCTGAAGTAACATCAGTGACCAATTTTGAGAGTCACTGGGGTGGAGGAAGGCTCAAAGGCACAAACTAAAGGACCACACAATTTTTTCAATGAAATAATATAGGAAAAATTTCCAAACCTTAAGAATGAAATGGAAACTCAAACTTAGGAGACATATAGAACTCCAAAAATACGAAATCACTACAGATCCACTCCAAGACACATTATTATGAAAATGCTTACCATACAAAACAAGGACAGAATCTTAAAAGCTGCAAGAGAGAAGTGACAAATCACATTTAGAGGAGAATCAATCTTTATCTCAGGTGACTTGTCAACCCAGACCCTTAAAGAAAAGAGGATTTGGAATAACATATACCAAAATCTGAAAGAAAATGGTTGCCAACCAAGAATACTGTACCCAACAAAATTAAGCTTCAGTTTTGAAGATGAAATAAAATACTGTACAGATGTGAGGAATTTGTTGCTGAGGTGACAGACCTTGCAGAACTACTAACCACTTGCTGAGCTATGTGTATGTGTGCATAAATGTGTATTGTATGGATGTAAACACAGAACGAAATAGCATTTCAGTGGCAGTAGTCTCATCTTGCTCTTTAATATTGGTGGATAATTACTTTAAGGTGTCTGAAGGTTTGTACCATGTTCCCTGGGTGACATTCCCAACCAAGTATCATGGCAGAGAATCAGTAATAGACTTTGACAGACTCTGAGTCAAATCTTTCTGGACTGCTCAATACAAAACTTAGTTCTATATGTGCTTTTTAAAACCCAAATGCAAATGCTCCTGACAGCATGTCCTAGTGGTTTTTAAAGATTCTGAGAAATGCATGAGATTGTTAGACCCTTCCTTTTTGAAATTCAGGCTACTGAAATCAGTAACTAGGGAGCATCCTCTCTCTCTTGACCCTATATCACATTAGTCTGTCACCCTTGCCTTTTCTACTTCATCCTACCCTACCAAAGTTGTGATTTCCTCAACTCAGTCCTTTATCATTTCATAGTTCCACACCAGAATGATTTTTTTCTAAAACAAATATCTCCCTAGATAAAAACCTTAATAACTCTCTATGACCTTGGAGATCAAGTATTAGCACCCTAGCATACAAACCAGAGTTTGCCCCACCTTTAGCCTTTCTTCTTGCTTCCTACCATGTATAACATGTACTAGCCACACCAAAATATTGCTTACAACTTCCAAAATTGTCAAACTCTCTCATATTTCTATGCTCTTGCACTTGCTATTTCTTTAGCCTGGGATGCCTTACATACTTTTCAACCTCACCTTCTTTCCAGGAAATTTTTAAATCATCCAAAGAGAATAAATTCAAGCATCGTTTCCTTGTCAAGCCTTTCCTGTGCTCACAATCTCTCCACTCCAGCCCTTTAGAGCTCAGCACTCTATATCATAATCACCACAGCTAACACCTAGAGGGTATGAGCATGCTCCAGCTACAGGGCTAAGCACATCCTATAAGCTAATCTCATTTAATCTGCTCAACAACACTCTGAAGTATATATTGCTTTTATTCTCATTTCATAGATTGGGAAAAATAAAGTTAGTTCACATTGCTTAATTACCCAAATCACAGAAGTAATCAATGGTAAAATTAGGATTGTAATGCAGACTGTCAGATTCCAGAGCTCATGTGCATAACACCATCATGCCACAGGGCACTGTTGGTATATTTCTCTCATAGTATTCATCACATTGTATTTCAATTAATTGATAGCACAACTGGTTTACTTGGAAAGAGCCTTGGGATAACTATATCCTTAAGGTCAAGATGTGACTTCATTTAGTTAATCACCAAGTTACCAAGGGTAAAAACCCTAAAGTAACAAATACAATACCAAGTGGAAAGCAGGGTGTGATGGGGGGCAAGGACAAGATGCCATAATGACACAAGAAAAGTAAGATCTAAGAAGAGAGAAAAGGCAATTCAGGGAAAAGGAAAAATATTAACAAAGGTAGCATGTCTGAGAAATTATAGAAATTTTAGAAATGCTTTCCTGAATTTGTTCTATAGTTTGGCTGATAGTAAACTGTTCTCAGGAAAGAGAGCCAGATTCCAGTGATGGAAGAGAAGAAAGCTCCATGAAATGCACAGGCATAGAAGACCTAGAAGACCATCTGCTCTCCGAGCTACCTACCACCCTAGACTGTGCTTCCCAGTGAGTCTTTACCAGACACCTGTGGTGCACACATCACACAGCTTTCCTGACTCTCACTCACTTGTAATTGGGATAGCATTGCATGATTCATATTTGGGAACCAACATTTGAAAACTAAGGATGTACCTGGCAAGACTGGCTTAGTGAGAAGTTTATGTATTTATCTATTGATTCATTCATTCATTCAAACATACATTGAGTACTTTAAATTTTCAGGAATTGTGCTAGGTCCTGGGCACAAATTAAAGAGAGACTCTGGTAAACCTTAAAATATAATTAGAAGACATTTAACAAACAGTTAACATTGAAGTATGGTATGTTTTCACAGGGAACTTGTAGAGTACCTTGGAGTATAGAGCAGGTGGGCCTGGCCTGCCTACAGGAAACCAGAGATAGCCCCCTTGATCAAGATGAAGTTGTCATATTTAAGCTGGAACTGGGAAGATGAGTGGATGAGCCAAGTGAAGAGGTGAACAGTAGGAACATTCCAGATAAAGCAAATGGCCTATAAAAAAATCTAAATATTGAGAGAACAAGCATACCCAAGGAAGGAAGAAGCCATTTAAAATATCTCGTACATAAAATATGAAGACAGTAGCATATATGAGACTTAGATGAATAATAGTTGCAGACTTTAGTTTTAATATGAGAGCAATGAAGAGCCATTGTAAAATATCAGTTAGGAAAGAGATGTGATCTATTTTCATTAAAAGAAAATCTTAGGTTTTCCTAACAAAATTATATCCAGGTCCTTTGAGTTTATTTCCAAAGAGAATTTCCAGAAGGGTAGGGAAAGCTAAAAATGGCTGTCCTATCTTAATCTAGCATATCATTCCTACCTTTTCAACCTCTCTCAATTGGCAACTAACATCACCTACTGGGCTTAAAGGGTACTACTCCTGTTTAATACACCAATGCAACTGAAACTAGGAGGGATACTGAGACAGCATTTTACTAACAATGGCTGATAATAAAAGAAAAATGAATATCTACAAAATCATTCTCTGTGGTGGCCCTAGAGTTTCATCATGGACCTCCTGTTCTTCCCTGTCTCTATTCATACTCTGCCTGGGTCCATGACTTTAAGGTAGACTACATTCAAATGACTCAAAATCTACATTGATGCCCCTAGTTCTCCCCAGAACTCCAGACTTATATATCCAGCTGACTATTTAACATCTCCTTACTTGCCTAGCCAACACTGGCAATTAGAGCTTAAAACCTTCCCAAACTCCATGAGGCTAAATCAAAGTTTTTTTTATCCTATCCCTTCCCTAAAATCTTTCCTCCCCACCATCACCATCTTCCCCATCTCTATAAATAGTACTTGTTATTACCAAGTATTTTCCTGTTTATGGTCTACTTCCCAAAGAGATTAAGTCCAATGAATTTGGGGTCTTTGCTTTTTAATACTTCACTCTGTGCTCAGCATTAGAACTGTAGCTGTGCAGCTGGCACACAGTAGAAGCTCACGAGTAATCTAAAAGGAATGCTTGAGTCTTCAAAATAGACTTTGATATGATATTTTTCTGTTAGTTCCTCACAACTTCCAAGTGGCAAGAGACTTCTTCAGTTTTTTTTTTTTAACTGATTCAACATCCATGGTAACTTGACTATTTTAGCTGCTTTGACCAGATGTGCCTATAGTCATCAGTCAGTCATCAGGACCTCAGCATCTCTATTTCTACTCAGGAATCAATGATTCACTCTGACAAAACATTTCTGTCTGTTTTTATTTTTTTCTTTTTGCAATGCTGGGGATTGAACTCAGGACCTTGTTCATGACAGGAAGTGGCTCTATCACTGAACCACATCTGCAGCCCAAGATTTGTCTTTGATTCTACTTATTTCAATAATAAAGGAATAAACTATCCTTGTATCAAGAATCCTTCATTCAATTTAGGAAGACAGATAAAATTCTCATACAGGGAGAGTCTACTACATGCCCTGACATATGAACAAAGAGACCTCATATAGGTTATGAGTGAAAATATGGGAATACAAAAGGAAAGTGACATTAAGATAGACAAAAGGTAGTGGTGAGGATAGCCTTACAAAGAGAGTTACAAATTAAACATAGCTTCATTGGTGAGGGAATATCAGGAGCCTTCAGGAACAAGGAAGAGTGGTCTAAGCTCAGAGTACACAGATGGAGGAAGGACAAGCAACAATGGGATTAATGGGGTTAGAAAATGAACACACTTTCTGAACCCTGAGTCGAGATACATGGGAACTGACAAAGCACAATGGTCAACAGTATGAACTTTGCAAATCAGAAAACCTGAGTTTTCATTCTGACTCTATAATGCCCTACAATTATTACCTTGAGAAAAGTAATTTAACCTCTCTAAATTGTATCCAAAATAGAAACAATAATAGTACTTGTCTCAGAGAGTCATTACAAGAATTAAATAAGATAATAAATATAAACCTTCTGTAATATGTATAGCATTTTTAACTATTATTTAAAAAACTGCTTTTCCTAGTTGAATATTTGCTTTGCACCCTTAAAGGAGTATAGAAATTAAATTTTATCTATAGCTTGTTTAAGAAGCCATCTTTACTGAAAGTATAAAATAAAATTTAATCCAGGTTCATATAGAAAATACTCAATATTTACTATGTGAAAAAGGAGAGTTATATGCATTGAAAATGGCCCTGTAGTATAATTTCCAGTCAGGGATTGAGATACCTCCTACTTCTTCCTTCCTGCAGAATAATGTTTTGGTTAATCTGGGTCTTCTGTTATTCCAAACGAACTTGAGAATTGCTTTTTCTATAACCATGAAGAATGACATTGGTATCTTGATGGGGATTGCTTTAAATCTGCATAGGGCTTTGGGTAGAATGGCCATTTTTATTATATTAATTCTGCCTAAACATGAGCATGGAATGTTTTTCCATCTACTCAGATCTTCTGTAATTTCTTTTTTTAGTGTTTAATAGTTTTCATTGTAGAGGTCCTTAATATCTTTTGTAAGGTTGATGCCCAAGTATTTTATTTTTTTGGAGGAGATGGTGAAAGGGGGAGATTTCCTGATTTCTTCTTCCAGGGACTTGTTGCTGGAGTAAAGGAAAGCTAGAGATTTATTGGCATTGATCCTACAGCCAGCCACTTTGCTGAAATCACCTATAAGCTCTAGAAGTTTTCTGGTCAAGCTTATTGGGATTTCTAGGTATAGAATAATGTCATCAGCAAATAGAGACAACTTAACTACCTCTTTTCCTATATGAATTCCTTTGATTTCCTTGTCTTGCCTGATAGCTCTGGCAAGAGTTTCAAGGACTATATTGAACAAGAGTGGTGAAAGTGATAAACCTTGTCTTGTTCCTGAATTCAGTGGAAATACCTTCAGTCTTTCTCCATTGAGCATAATGTTGGCTATGTGTCTGTCGTAAATGGATCTAACATAGTTAAAGTATATTCCCTTAATCCCTATCTTCGCCAGAGTTTTTAGCATAAAGTGGTATTGAATTTTATCAAAGGTCTTTTCTGCATCAATTGAGATGATTATGTGATTTTTATTTTTAATTTTGTTTAAGTGGTAAATTACATTTATTGATTTGTGAATGTTGAACCAGGCTTGTTTTCCTGGAATGAAGCCCACTTGATCATGATGTATTATCATTTTAATGTATTTTTGGATCCAATTAGCTAGAATTTTATCAAGGATTTTTGCATCTATGTTCATCAGGGAATTGGATCTGTAGTTTTCTTTTCTTGGGGTGTCTTTGTTGGATTTTGGTATCAGTGTAATGTTTGCTTCATAAAAAGTGTTTGGGAGTGTTCCCTCTCTATCAATTTCCTGGAAGAGCTTGTTGAGGATCGATGTTAGTTCTTCTGTGAAGGCTTGGTAGAATTCTGCCGTATATCCATCCGGTCCTGGGCTTTTCTTTTTTGGAAGAATTTTGATTGCTTCTTCGATTTTGCTATCTGAGATAGATTGGTTTAGATTTTCAATATCCTCCTGTGTTAATGTGGGGATGTCATGTGTCCAAGTATCTGTCCATCTCCTCCAGATTATCAAACTTGGCAGAGTATAAATTTGCAAAATAGGTTCTGATCATCTTCTGGGTTTTGGTTGAGTCTGTGGTGATATCTCCATCTTCATCTATGATTTTGGTGATTTGCTTCACTACTCTTTTAATCTCTAGTCCTAAATTAAAGTTGAACCGGGGAAGGTATCAAATGTTACTCTATGAAATGGGAAAAAGTAAAAAGTTTTCAACAGAGGGGGAAATTATCATATAGGAGTTTTAGAAGAATCACTGCCAAGGTGATGTATGGAAGAGACTGAACAAGTAAAGAACAATGCATGTAATCCAGATAAATGGTTTGTATAAGGTAGAATAAAGATTAAAATCCAAGCCAACTTTATGTAAAAGTCAGTGAATGTTCCTCAGGGACAATCTGTCTCCTAAGAATGACCTCCGAATTTGGAGACAGAAGGAAGGCATTTTGGTATCTACTATAGATTTAATTAGGGGAGGTATGTCAGCATAGAAAAAAATTAAAATTAGTTTTGTATACATGCCTTCCCTAAATATGAACATCCTTTCAAATAAATGAGATTCTAAAAAATTCCAATAAACTACTCTAAAGTGGCTGATACTGAAAAAGAGCATTGTTTTTATTATTAAAATATGTTTCAATTAATATTTCTCAGCATGATACAGTATTGGCACTGCCTCAATTACTTTTAAATTTCAAAACATGAAAGTTCTATTTAAAGTCTTCATGAATTTAAATAATTTATAAAATTCTTATAATCATACCTTTGGAAACATAGAACAGTATTTTTAAAAACAGATGACCTAATTCCAGATATGTATTGGGATATGTGTATTAATAGTTCTTAGCGGAGCCAAGACATACACATCTAGAATTATAAACAGGAAAACAAAAAATAGTGGTGAAGTAATCCTTTGGTTCAACTAAATTCAATTGAATAAACCATTATTGAACAACAACTTTATGCAGGACACTTTGTTAAAAATTGAATTACAAGAAGGCTTGATATAAAGTTTCTGTCCTTTACAATTAAGAAATCTGTGAGGCTGGAGCAGTGGCTCAGCAGTTACAGCACTTGCCTGGCATGCACAAGTACACAGGTTCAAACCCCAGCACCACGTACACAGCGAAGTCTTAGAGCAATGAAGGCCACATGAAAAACTAAATAAAAATGATTCTGTCTTTCTCTCTCTCTCTCTCTCTCTGTCTCTCTCTTTCTCTCACTGTCCCTCTCTCTTTAAAAAAAAAAGAAAAGAAAAGAAAAAGAAATCTGTGTCACTAGAGAGAGAGCATGACTTCTACGTCCTTATTAACCTGGCTCTGGATCTGGTTAATGATGCATGTCCAGGGCCAGATCACTCAAACACTCCACACCCCTCTTCTCCCGCTGTGAAGTAGCCAAAGTAATATAATGTACCTAACCTGAAAGGTTGCTCTAAAAATTAGTACCAATATACATAAAACAATAAATGTTAACAAGCAGCCTTAATACAAAACACTCATTAGAAACATCTAAAAAACGATCCTCTAATAGAAAAGGTATATTATAGAGCAGAAGATTCATGGTGCTTTTTTTTTTTTTTTTTTTTTGAGAGCTTCAGGGAGATTTTTTTTAAATAGGTGTTTTTAAGAGAAGATAATGGGCAAAAAATGAAAAGTTTTATATTATAAATGTTAACAGCCAGTCCAACGGGAAAAGAAACTAGCCTTTTATCAAACTAACCACATATGTTGTATTATTTAATTCTAACCACAACTTCATGAAGATGTATTTTATTTAGGAAACAGATTCTTGTGAAAGATAAGATTATCTCTAAGATCACACAGCAAACAGAACTGGAAACAAAAGCACTCAGTACCCTGTGCTTTGTATCCCTTCTCACCTCCCAGACCATCTGGAGATGCCTAAACAAAGGATCTTTGTTAATATGAGTGGAGTTGAAGAACCAAGTGGGATGTCACAGAAGTACACAGAAACTGTTTCACCAGAGGGGTTGGTGAACTCAGCTGGATTTATCGAGTTCTTGGATAAGGAGAGCAGAGGTTGCAAGGAACCTGAATGGGTATAAATGGGACCCACCTGCCTCCAAGGTGTTTCTGAACTATTGGGGAATGAATGTTTCTGTAAACCTTCTTTCAAAAGCAGAAAAGAGAGTAAAATTTTGTTTTTTATTTTGTTTGTTTTAGTGTATAAGCCTAGTTTCTCCCTGTGTTTTCATTATGCCACCTTTTGAGCCCTCCTTCCACCCTGATCTGTCTCTGAACATCCTCCTTCAAAAATGTGTTATATTCTTAAAATATTAGCTCCCAGAAATTGATGCAATGATCTAAGTTGTGGTCAGAATGTAAAATGAGCTAAAAGCAATATCACCTCCTTCACTCTGAGCATCAAAATTAATACAGCTTAAGATGACACAGGCATTTTGCTTTTTTTAGTAGTCGTGCACCATTTATTGACTCATCAGTCCACATGTTTTATTTAAGAAGTATGCTTTTAATTGACTAAAATAATTCAGTCCTGGTATTTTCCAAAGTCCTTAAGAGATACCCACTAAGAATGCTTTATATTTCCGACTGTGACCAGGGTTAAAGAGGTTTCAGAATCACATCATTGATTCCTAAATAGAGATGACAGCTAAAATGTTTTCTTTTCAATGATTCATAAAGAATTGAAGAACAACTCCATCCTCAGTGTGGCAGCTTTTTCCTTCATTTGTTTTCATCTGTTTCCTTCACAAATTGAACAGAACTTTAAGGGGCATGTTCTCAAGGAAAGGAAACTGATTAAAATGGACAGATATCCCCAAGAAAGAAACACTCATATTGGGACCATAATTTTTTTAAAAGAAATCAATTAATTGCTCCATGGACCTGTGTTTCTAGCTTTGTATTTCTGGATTGAGGCTTTGTGAGAAGGTTATGTCAAGGTTTGTTAAAAGCCTTTGAAATATTGGGAATACCCAATCCACAAGGACTATGGCTGCTCTCAGGGTACTGCCTTTGAAATAGAGTGAAGAGGATATTCTTTGTCTCTAATCCAGGTTTATACAAAAATGCACCAAGAACCTGCATTGTGAAGAACATTAGCTTCACTTCACGGTCTATAACTGAGACAGATTAGGAGAGATAGTGAAATGGCTAGGTAGTCAGGACAAAGGGCCCAATCTAAAATCTAGCTGGTGGAGGGAGAGCTGGTAGAGAGCCATTAACAGGGCATACTGGGGCCTTCAAATGCAAAAAGACCATGAAGCTCACCTGTGGGAGCAATTCCTTTGTCCCAGAAGCCAGAAAACTAAGAAGTGGGGGTAGACACAAGTGGGAATTTGCCACTTGTTTTACATAAATTTCAACCAATGATATTAGTGCATTTCTCAATGCCTGTTTTACATAGATTTTAACCAATGATGTTGGTGCATTTCTCAATGCCTGCTTTGCATGAATGTGAATTATATTCATGCCCAAAATCAATATAAACTCCGGCCTAACCTACTGAGACAGCATCCTTCTGCCAGGTACCCTTCCACCTTGCAGAGACTCTGCTCTTCTTCCTAAATAAATCATACTTCTTTACTCCCACTTCCATGATTGTCCATGGATTTTATTCTTCAAATTCATGAGACAAGGACCCAGAAGATCGGCACTGCTGGGATGTACTTCCACACCAAGAGCTTCAGCGGGCCACAGGGAATCCCAGCTCTTAGCTGGGTAGCTGCTAACACTTTTTGGACTTCAGAGCCCTGCAACTAGCCCAAATTCTCAGTTTTAACTGGGAAAAGCTGCAAATACTGAAAACAGGTTATTTTAGCTAAAAAATTCTATAGCCAGCCCCTCTTCATCTGCCAGCAGGAGTACAGAATCCAGCCTCATCTCAAAAAACCCTGCATCTTACGGACACAGGCAAAGGAGGCATTAAAACAAGTGAATACATGAATTAATTTTAAATTCTTAGTAATTGGTGTTATAATCAGCTTTTTCACTGCTGTGACCAAAAGCCCTGACAAGAACCATTTTAGAGGAGGAAAAGCTTATTTGGGGGCTCACTGTTTCAGAGGTCTCAGTCCTCAAATGACTGACTTCGTGGTAGAAGCATGTGGTGGAGGAAAGTGATTCAGGACATGTATACCAAGAAACAGAGAGCTCATCTGAATAAGGACAAAATATAAACCCCAAAGGCACACCCCTGGGGACACACCTCCTCCAGTCATACCCTACCTGTCCACAGTTACCACCAACTTAATCCCTGTCAGAGGATTAATGCACTCACTAGGTTAGACCTTTTATAACCCAATCATTTCATATCTAAACTTTCTTATATTGTCTCACACATGAGCTTTTTTCTTTTCTTTTCTTTTCTTTTATTAGATGGATATAGAGTTACAATTGAGGGGAAAACATTATCAAGCATTCAAGAACCAATATGTATATATACTTAGTTATCCAAGGCTAATGCCATATCATGGATGCCCAACTTGGGTTCCCCATGTTGCTATTTCCCCCAGAAGAACCCCTGAGTTAAATGGATATCTCGTGGAGGTCAGAGATCTCCTTCTGAGATGATTCCCCCATATTCCCACCCTCCAGTCTCCTAGAAGTTCTTCCTAACTCCTCCCCCTACCTTGTCCCCCTCCCCATGACTCCAAGTATCCTAGGGATTAATCTCCCTGTTGCATTGAGAATCATACAATTTGAAGTTATTATTAGCTTAGCCATCTAACATACTGCTTCCCAATGTAGTCTAGCTTCCACAGATGAGAGAAACCATTCGGTCCTTGAGTCTCTGAGATTGGGATACTTCATTCTTTCCATCCCCATCCATTTGAATTCAAAAGCCATAATATCGTCTTCTCTAATGGCCGAGTAGTATTCCATCATATATATGTACCAAAGTTTTTGAATCCACTCATCGAGTGAGGGACATCTGGGTTGGTTCCATAATCTAGCTATAGTAAATTGAGCTGCTATAAACATTGATGAAGCCACATCACTATAATATGCTGATTCTAACTCTTTTGGGAAAATACCCAGGAGTGGGATAGCTGGGTCATAGGTGGTTCTATCCCTAATTTTTTGAAGAGTCTCCACACTGCTTTCCAGAGTGGCTGAACCAGTTTGCAGTCCCACCAGCAGTGTGACAATGTTCCTCTTTTCCCACAGTCCCTCCAGCATCTGTTGTTGTTTGAATTTTTCATTTTTGCCACTCTAACAGGAGTGAGGTGGTATCTCACTGAAGTTTTGATTTGCATTTCCCTTATAGCTAATGATGTAGAGCATTTTGAGTGGGACAGCTCACATCTAAACCACAACAGTAGAAAAGGGTATAAATAACTAGGGGGTGAATAAGACTACTAAATTAAAACACTTAAGCCAAAAAGCTATTTCCTCCTTTATATTCAGAGTTAAAATAAATATACAAAATATTGTTTTCTTTTTTCTAAAGAGAGAGAGAGAGAGAAGGATTGAGAGAGAGAGAAAGAAACACTTTTAACTTTTTATTTCATCTGGCATTTGTGTTTCTCTGACACTTAGTTGTGTATGTGGTGCTGGGTTTCAAATCCAGGTCCTTGTGCATGCCAGGCAAGTGCTGCAACCACTGAGCCACCACTCTAGCCAGAAACATTGTTTAATCGGACCAGTCAAGCACCAATTTTTTGTTAGGCTCAATTTTCAAGAATTGAACACTTGTGGAGCACACATTCATAGCCATAAAATAGTAAAATATTGGGAATATCAAGAAAAATAAGGAAGCCTCTGACCTCTAGTAGCTCTTAGTTGAGAGTGACATAAATTGACAAATTATGATACATGTCACATGTAAGAGCAATGGCAAGGGAGCATCACTCAGTGGTAGAGCACACATGAGGCCCAAAAGACAAAAAGAAAATGTAATGAAAGGTAAATAAGCCTAGTATTCTGAAAAGATTTAAGTAGAGGTAGGTGATCCACAAGTAACACCCCCCCCCATCCACACTTTAGATCAGCTTGTCTCTCTCAGTTGGCTCAAGCCACTTACCTTTTCTAATCCTTTCCTAAAAATCTTCTAAGCTGCACCTTCCATAACCATATCTCTAAGGTCCTGTGCTCTGCAGTCCTCAGGGGAATTCATTCTGCACTTGCTAAGCGTTTTTGCATGGGCTGCTTCCCAAGCAAGACAGCCAAAAGCTGCAACACAAGCTCCAAAGAAACTCTGCAGATCCTGAATTATTCAGGGCACTATTAAAATGAGACTCATGACTCACAGGACAAATTAATTTTAATTTTTAAACAGGCAACATTTTAAACTGTTCATTTCTTTGAAATGTATCCATCCTGGCATTTTTATCATGGGAAGAGTAAGTAAAGCTCACCATGGAAAGAGAAAAACAAGCTGGCATGTTCCTCAACTGGCCATTTCTAATGTCCAAGAAGAGGCCTGGAAAGAGCAAGAGTCACATAGCCTATTCTTGGAGGGTAGGTGTCTTGAAACTCCAGTGAGAGTCTAAGAAATTCTTTGCCAGAAAATTCATTTTTCCTCTGCCTTTGTCATAGCAACATGTGGACAGTAACCTGAAATTCCAGCACCATCAGCCAGAGTGCTTTAACTCTGCACCCTATTTCTACACAAAAGCAAGAGAAAACTAGAAGCCAGTGGCCTAAGCTACTGAACCCTAAGCAGAACCCTCAGAACCATCAACGTCTCCTGCACAGACACTGTGGTGTTGCTGTTCTTTGTGTTCCCAGAGCCCAATTGACAGTTGCTCAAAATAGGTTTAGTAGGGGGAGTTGAATTTCACATGGAAAACCTGTCTAAATAGGGAGTGTCTTTTGTTTTTCATTTTCTTCTAGACTATCTCTGTACTCAGTGACTACGATTTGAAATGCCATAGGAATGACCACAACATCAGGAACAAAATAAAACCACCATTGCTGCCTAAACTTTGCCTTAAAAATGACTACAAATTCCAACTCTTTCATCACTCAGAACTTGCATCAGGGTGGCTGCCAGGTGTAAGCTGAAAATGAAAAAGTCAAGGTGGCATAGGGCTAAATGGGCACCAGATTTTCTCCCTCCAGCCCAGGGTTCCACTACTACACTCTATGACCTGGAGACACCACCATTTCTCATAATGTAAGCAGTGATGTTTTGCAAATGCTATAACATATATGCACACAGGCACATGCACACCCACCCCCCACCCCCCACACACACACATACACACAGCACTCTAATAAGTGAAACCATAAACATTTTTCAAAGCCTTCATTAAGTGCATTTCTTTCATAAAGTTTCCCATAGTTTTTGTAGGAAAGTTTATCACTCATCTTCAGAATCCTATTGTTTTTGTTTAAACATACTTAAATTATAAAGCCTATCCCATATCAATCTTTCAGAAATCTCAACTTTTCGTATTATACATTGTGTTCCTTCAGGCAAAAGAGGTGATATGCAATTCATTGAGTTCCAGTTTGCATATACCAAATATTCAGCAAACTCTGGAAACACAAATTAGTTGAAAATAAATAATTTAATAATTAATCTATCAAGTTTAAAATCAGGGTAGCTTGAATTTCACCCTCCATACTCTCGGTAGTTTTCTTCTGTTATAAGTCAATCAGTCTTCTGAATATTATTTTCTTACCTCATCTAAACTGTTTTCTATTTGGAGAAACATGCTGACCAGCTAACCCTCATCTCAACCATATGGCATTATAGTTTACATGAATTAATAAATGCCTGTTTATTAATTAATTTATTAATTGGATTAATTCACCCAATCAGTGAATTAATCCCCTGATAGGGATTACCTGGCAAGTAAAGTTAGTAGGGTGTGGCTGGAGAAGGTGGGTCACTGGGCACATGCCTTTGAGTATATAATTTGAATTTGATGTGGAGTCTCTCCCTGTGACCTAGCAATACCTTGAGCCACTTCCCTCCATCACCCTCTTCCACCATGATGTTCTATCTCACCTTGATCCCAGAGGATTAGAGCCAGGCTTCTATAGACTAAGATCTCTGAAACCATGAGCCCCTAAATAAACTGTTCCTCCTAAAATTGTTCTTGTTGGGTCTTTTAGTCATAGCAACAAAAAAAATCTGACTAAAACACCTGTTCTGATTTACACATCAATCACTCATGACTATGGTTAATATAAGCCAATTCTCATGGGCCTGATAAACTAATTACATTGGGAAAATTGGCTTTCAGATCAAATCATAACAATTGAAGAACAAGCTTTTAGATCTATGTTAAAGCAGCCAGTCAACTTTTATCTTTATGGAACTGCTCTTTAATTGAAATTTAAATTATTGTGAGGCCTTAAGCACTGAACATTAAAATTTTTAATTGTACAATAAAGGATTGAATTAGATCCTGAGTCACAAACTCAAATGCCTGCTGTTCACATAGAAGAGTGAACTCAACTGGGTTAGACTGATGGAGCATGGTTGAGTGTATGGCTATCATAATCAATCATAATTTCTACCTGGCTGCAATGCCCATTAAAGCATAAGACATCAACAAAGCTCAGCCACAGGCCTTGTCCATCATCAGTCACCTGATGCACAAGCTCTCTTGTTACTCTGTATGCTTTCAGACTGCGATGCTGTGGCTGCCATGTCCCTGACATTTGTTCTTTCTTCCACTTTTCACTCAGTAGTATTTCATGCACTAAAGTAATGCTCACTAAAATGAAAACTCTATGCAAATAAAATTTGAAAGTGTTTATTTGAATAAAGAACATTCATGAGTCCGGTACTCACAAGCAAAAGGTGTTCAAAGAGCTCTGTCCAGCAATGTGAATGGTGAGCTTATCAGACTGAAATAGGAAGAAAGTAAAGATGCCTTCTAATTGATTTCAATGTTTTGGACATGACATGATAAGGCATTTGCCTTATTTGTGCAAGATATAATCAGCTGACTGTGATGGCTGAGGCTCAGCAGTTGATGATTGCCTGGAACCTGGCTATTGGTTACAAAAACAATTATATATTCCTGTGTCAGGTTTCAATATTTTTGCAGATTAAAGAAAGTTGCACTTTGTTATATAAAAATTCATACTACAAAGAAGTCTCAAGCTAATGGCTCCTGCTTATTTAACATAAGTAGGACTACTGGTATGAGTAAATATGATTTTATCTTCAAAGGACACCAAGGTCTGGTGGAAAATATAGACACTTAAATAATTAAAGACATTAAATGATGCTGAAGAGGACTGACAAAGAACTGTAGGAACACAAAAATAGATATTGTCCGTGCACAGAGCAGTAAGTTGCTCTGGAAATATTACAGAGGCTTCACAGAGGAGGTGATGTGTGAGCTGAATATAAAAAGTTAAATAACAGTGTTTCAGACAAGGAAGGGCATTCCAGAAAGATGAACAGCACAGGCAAGGGTGCTAAGTAAGGAAAGATCTTAGAGTATAGGGGGAAGGGTATAAGCAGTTATCTTCTTAGTTTAAATTTGCAGGAGGTGCCCTGTTCCAATGAGGCTTTACCTGGCCTCTTAAAGGGCAGTAATGATCATCATAAGCACCAAACCACTTATTAGCTGCTCTGTAGGTTTTCTGGGTTAAAAAAAAATAGTGAGCAAGACATCTCTCATTTCTAATGTACCATATCAGCTTATTTTCTTGTGGGGAATTGCTCAGTGCAGTAAACAAGACCCTCCTTTTCAAAGAACCACTGAAAAGCAATGCAATCTATGTTAATTTTTTGTACTGATGGATAGACACTAAATAGTGGGTTTATCATATTCTTTAAATTGCCTCTAAACAGAGTGGAGAAAACATCTACTTAAGATAAAGGTTGTTAAACTTTTTATTAATGTTTTATATAACCTTTTACACCCTTGAGTTGAAGATTGCTAGTAGATAGCACAGAAAGGATTAACAAAATAAGAGCCACTTCTTATATAGCACTAACCATGCTGTAGTTATGATGCTAAATGCCTCGCAAATATTAATTCCCATAATCTTCCCTGTACCCCAGTGAGTCAGGTCCTGTTGTTGTCTTATTTTACATATGAAGAAATTGAGGCTCAGGAGCTTGCTGATAAGTGTTGAAACTGAAGCAGGCAGAAGACTCCAGACTTTACTCTTAAGCACTATGATATATACTGTTTAATGATTCAGTAGATGGAATTCTGTCATTCTGTGTGCTCAATGCTTTGGAAAACTGTCATTTAATCTTCATGACACCCTATATTATGAATTAAAAGCTGAGGCTTAGAGAGAGTAATTTACCTAATGTTGCCCAACTGTTAAGTGAAAGAATTTGAATTCGATTTCAATTCTATACCTCACTTAAAATCTATCCCAGTGTTTGAATATGTAATTGCTAAGGATTTATCCAAGGCAGAAGGTCTCACTAACCTGATGATATTACTTGAATTTTAATGCCCATCTTATAGATTTGAAAATATCTGAAACTGAGATTCTTCATCAAATAGTGAATTTTGCCTTTATCTATGGTTTTCAAGGGCCCTTTGAAGCTCCAGACACTTCTGCAATGGGAGAAGGTTCAAATTCTTCACATAATTCCCTAAAAAAACAGTTTCTATTGCAGTGACAAACCACCTAAATCTCAGGTGGTCTGCACTGTGATATTGCCAGAAGAAGCATCTCCTCTAAAAATCAGTATCTGATTGGTTAATAAACAATCACAGACTCCTACTCCTCTAGTTCATTTACTCTAGCATCTCTAAATACAATCCTCATTAGGATCATCAATACATTGACCCACTTTCTCTCTAATAAGCAGCCTTCTACTGTGAAAACCCCAGCCCACATTAATAGCCCATGATATTATCAACCTCATAGGAATATCCCCAATTCTCTTGCCCCAGTGACACTCATTGTGCCCAATTCTGAATGAAGCTAACACTCTTCTTTATCACCTCTTTCATGCAGCTGAAATTGCTAAAGAGCTTCACACAACTGAGAAAATTGTTATCATCCTATATTCCTGATCACCAATCCTAAATTCAACATTGGTCTCCCAAGAAGCTCAGCTTTCTGCTCTACGAAAATAGTTTCTCAAAAATATCATACTTCACCCTAACATATAGTAATTGTCCTTGCCTTTTATTGCATTTTATTTTTTAAAAAGAAAGAAACAACTCTATGTAGGTCCCATTCCTTCCTTCCTTCACATCTACAATCTGCAGCCATTTCTCTTCTTTTCCTGTTGACCATCTTCTGACAATGATCTACCCTTTAAAACTGGATTCTATTCTCTCTTACATTCTCAGTTATCCTACTTTTTCCTCTCATCTTCTCTCTCCTTCTCTAGTGGATTTTTTGCACCATTATTAAATATGTCATCAGATCCTCTTTTTAAAAATTTTTTCATTAAAGTCCAGGACCTGATGGATTCTCAGCAGAATTCTACCAGAACTTTACAGAAGAATTAACACCTCTCCTTAGTAAGCTATTCTGTGAAATTGAAAGGGTCAGAACCCTCCCAAATACTTTTTATGAGGCAAATATAACCCTAATACCAAAACCCAACAAAGACATATCAAGAAAAGAAAACTATAGAACAATTTCCCTGATGAACATAGACACAAAAATCCTTAATATAATCCTAGCAAACCACATTCACAAATACATGAAAAAGATAATACATCATGATCAAGTGGGCTTCATTCCACAAATGCAAAGCTGGCTCAACATATGCAAATCAATAAATGTAATTAATCACATAAACAGAATTAAAGATAAAAAACATGATAATAATTGATGCAGAAAAGTCCTTCGATAAAATTCAACACCCATTTATTCTCAAAACTCTGAAGAAGACAAGGATCAAAGGAACATAATTTTGTAAGAGCCATTTATAACAAACCCATAGCCAACATTATACTCAATTCAAAAAGACTGAAAGCATTCACACTAAATTCAGGAACAAGACAAGGGTGTCCACTCTCACCACTCCTACTCAAGATAGTCCTCAAAACCCTAGCTAGAGCTATCTGACAATACAAGGAAATCAAATGAATTTGAATAAGAAATGAGGAAGTCAAGCTATCTTTATTTGATGATGGTGTGATCCTATACCTACCAGACCCAAAAAGCTCAATCAGAAGACTTCTAGAGCTTATAAATGAATTCAGCAAAGTGGCTGGTTACAAGATCAACACTCATAAATCAATAGCTTTCCTATACTCCAGCAGCAATTCTACCACAGAAGAAATCAGGAAATCTGTCCCATTCACAATAACCTCAAAAAAAAATAAAATATTTGGGCATTAATTTAACAAAGTATATAAAAAGATCTCTACAATGAAAACTATCAAACTTTTAAAAAAGAAATTAAGGAAGACCTGAGTAGATGGAAAAATACTCCATGTTCTTTGTTAGGCAGAATCAATATAATTAAAATGGCCAATCTGCCAAAAGTCCTGTACAGATTCAATGCAATCCCCATCCATATACTATTTACATTCTTCATGGATATAGAAAAAGCAATTCTCAAATTCTTTTGGAATAACAGGAAACCCAGAATACCCAAAACATTTCTAACCAAGAAAGAGGAAGCAGGAAGTATCACAATACCTGACCTGAAATTATAAAATAGGGCTATAATAACAAAAGTAGCATGGTATTGGTATCAAAACAGACATGAAAACCAATGGAATAGATTAAAAGATACTGAGACAAACCCACAAATCTTTAACCGTCTGATATTTGACAAAGGGGCCAAAAATATAGTGTGGAGGAAAGACAGCCTAGCCTGTTCAATAAACTGTGCTGGACAAATGGGACACCCATAGGCTGACAACTGAAATTAGATCCTTATCTCTCACCCCACATAAGAATCAAATCTAAGTCGATCAAAGAATTAGAAATTAAACTAGCAAGTGTACAATTACTAGAAGAAAAAATAGGATCAACACTCCACCACATTGCTGTAGGCACCTCCTTCTTTAACAAGAATCCCATAGTGCAAGAATTAAAGCCAACAATAAACTAATGGTATGACATTAAGCTGAAAAGCTAAAGAAGTAAAGAGTATCAAGAGAGAATCTACAGAAAGAATGGGAGAAAATCTTTGCCTGCTACACCTCCGACAGGGGACTAATATCCAGAATATACAAAAAAACTAAAAAAACTGAACACCCAAATAACAAACAATCCAATCAACAAGTGGACTAGGAAACTAAACAGAAATTTCTCAAAGGAGGAAGTCCAAAAGACCAAAATGTATGTGAAAATGTTCTACATCACTAGCAATCAGAGAAATGCAAATCAAAACTTCACTAAGATTCCACCTCACTCCAGTCAGAGCGGCAAAAAATGAAGAATGTGAACAATAACAGATGCTAGAGGAGTTGTGAGAAGAAAGGAACACTAACAGACTGTTGGTGGGACTTCAAACTTACACAGCCACTCTGGAAAGCATTGTGGAGACTCCTCAAAAATCTAGGGTTGGGACCACCTTATGACCCAGTTATCCTACTTCAGGGTATTTTCCCAAAAGAGCTAGAATCAGCATACTACAGAGACACAGCTACATCAATGTTTATAGCAGCTCAATTCACAATAGATAAACTATGGAACCAACCTACATTCTCCTCACTGGAAAGTGGATTCAAAAACTATGGTATATATACACACACAATGGAGTTCTACTCTGCTATTAGAGAGAACAATATCATGGCATTTGCAGCCAAATGGATGGAGATGGGAAAAATTATGCTGAGTGAAATATCCCAAACTCAGAGACTTAAGGGCTGACTTCTCATGTGTGGAAGCTAGAGTAAAATCTAAGACAGAAAATTAGCTAAGTTTAAATAATAAACTCAACATCGTTGAAATTTCACATAAGTTGGGGGAACCATAACTATGAAGGTATGGGGAGAATGGAGGGAGGCAGGGAAAGGAAGGAGGAATGAGAGGGTTACCAATGCAACTAGGAACTCTCAACATCCATGAAAAGCCCAACTACACACAGGTAGCCAAAGAAACTCAGAAATTTCAAACTTAATGTAAATGCATATGCTTATTTCTATCTATAACATGGAGATATTGCAGAAGAGACATAAGAGTGGTGAATGGACAAAGGGGAGATCCTGGACTAGGATCCACCTTAACTTACTTTGTCAAAATCCATGTATGTAAGAATATGTAACAATGATTCCCTTCAATACGTGAGACTAAAAACTATTTTTCTTTGCTCTCATATCCCCCTTCTCCAGCTATTACTCTCATTTTTCTTGGCCATAATGCTTATTAAAAAATTAAAAATAATATCTACCTTATTCACATAAAAGACATGAACGAACAAATATTAAGCACCTTTCACCAGATTTTATCTATGCCAAATGTTCAATAAATGGTTGTTGTGGTAATAAACAACAGCAAGAAAAATAATAATTGCTACAGACACAGAAATTTTCTCATATGCCAGCACAGCCCTTAGCATTATAAGGAGATTCTCCATTTTCCCTTATGGCAATGCTGTGAAGTTGGTGTTCATTTTATAACAATTTTAAAGATAGTGTATTTGAAGCTTTAAAAGGTCACACAATTAGTAGAAGACATGACTAGTATTTTCTTACAAATCTTTCTGGCTCCATAGCCAAAGATTTTAACCCTCTAACTCACCCCAACTTATATTGCTCTAGCACCCTCTACATACCTCTGTCACAAGGAGTTTTTCCAAGAGGTAGCAGAATACCAGGAAGCATTTCTGTGAAGCTGGATGGTACTGGTATCATCTCCAGATTCCTCAGGGTATCAGTCCTTGGGCAGATCCACTAGGAAAAATCCAAGGAAAATATTTTTATAGGGGAAAGACAGGTTTAACTCATAGCAAATAATATGGAAACCCTTCTACAGATGGTAAAAGATGGTAGACAATTCTCTAATGAGGAGAATATAAATTTTGGGAGGGAGACTAGCTCTGTGGGTATGGGTTGGGAAGAGATGGAGGTGGACAGATAGATGATCACATTTCCATGAATGTACAAAATACCCACTATCAAAGCACCTTTTGTGTGAGGATAAATGGTTGGAATCATAGACCCAAATTCTTTAGAGGACCTGAAATGATGAGCTGTATGTACTCAGTCAATAGTGACATTGGTACAGAGTTTTAAATAGCACCCATGAGTTTATTTAGGTAAAGCACCCAGCACTGCCCCTGGTTTCTAGTAGATTAGCAATGGTACCTATCACTATTATTATGTTAGATCCATCACATAGTGGCTATTTAATAAGTAGAAACTGCCTTTTTATGGTAAAGTTTTAGAATTGTGTATTAAAAGAATTCCCCATGCATCAGAGGTAAGTATAAATAGCTAACACTTTTTAAGCACTCACTCTATCAGGATATTAAATTTTTCATTTAATCTTCTCAGCAATTCCTTAGAGAATATACAAATATTATCCCTATTTTACAGGAAAGCTATATAGTTTATATAAGGTCAGTCAGTGACTAGGTGTTAGAGGAAGGATTAACCTCATGCTTTTAACAACCATCCCATAACAATCAATATAAACATTGGATTTTATACAATCTATTTTTCTAGTGCACATAGGACTTGTTTAGAATCAACACTAAGTGTGGGTATGTGTATGAATGTTAAATGAAGTAGAATCTATTTCCAATAAACAGAATTTTTGGTTAATATGAAGAAAATAAGAAAAGAAAGAGTATGGAGGGTAATAGAAAGGATGAAAGGAAGGAGGGAGAAGAAAACATGGCAAGGAAACCTGCATTACTCTACCACAACACAAATGGAAGAAACTATGAGCAAGAAGCAGAAGGTATTCAGCGAATGAAGTGATAAACCCACTCTCTGTATTCAACCTGACAGGATGACTGGCAGCATTGGAACACCCTCCAAGATGTTCTCAACCAATAGGGAAATGTCAGGACCAGAGGGAAAGTTTAATGTGAAAGAATGCCTCCGAAGTGTTTCCCATTAGATAACAAAAAGTCAAGAGGGAAACATTGCAAGTTAAAATATATTGGCTGCAAAAATCAGCAACAATATGAAAAGTGTAGCCTTGCATGCCTCAGAGGTTAACAAGGAAACTGAAGAAAGTGTGGAAGAAAAAATATATCTAGCAAAGACAGGAAGAAATATAAATAAATATCAAAGGTGGGGGGAAGGGTTGCCTAACCTGTTGTGTATCAAACATTTAATTCTATACCCACTATTAGAGATATGTTAAATATTCCAATTTGACCTGAGAACAGTGAAGCTTAAGAAATCAAAGTAAATTTTCTAAGATCATTCAGCTATTACAGTAAATTGAAAGCACAGCTCCTAAGAATCAGAACATGAGCAATCTTAACTTACAAACTCATGATATTTTCATTCCCAGGAATGAAAAAAGAAGTAGACAAATGAGTAGGGTATGTTCAAGAGTATTAATTAGAGGAATAAAATGGCATGGAGTCCAAACCTTGCCACTCCTGCCAGGTGGTGTGAGCTCCCATACTTAAGTATCACAGTTGCCTTTTTGATAGCACTACTTATGGGATATGTGACCTACCACGGATCTGCATCAGGTACTGTGGATCCTTCTCAGGTTCCTTAAATACTTTTCCATTTATGTATTTTTCATGGAACCAAATGCAAGATAGATAAGTTAGGGACTAGTAAAAAAACACATGAACACACAAGCATACACTCATGCATAAAAACATACATTTCTTTTCTATTTGTAGAATGCTAAAAGAAGGCCACACCAAGGAGGATTACTTAGAGCTTTCTCACTATAGCTTTACTAACAGGTATCTACAGATGCCAGTTACATTACCCATGCAAGATCAGGGTATTCTGTACACAAAAAGATTTATGTTAATGTTGTACCACATCTTCTTATACTTAGAGTTCATATCACTATTCTGGAAGAACTTAATCCTCTTAGGAGATATTTACAGACATTGGGAACATGTCTGTAAATGGGGTTCATTCGCCCCATTTTCTCTCCCCAAAACTTCAGGGACTGTCCTTGCAATTTTTCACTCCTGGTACCAAATTCTTTTTCAGTTAAGCCTTTGGGTAGAAACTAATAGAAAGTCCAACTCAAATGACTTATACAGTAAGGAAAATTGATTATTTAATGAAATCTTCCTTATAATTCCCAAATAAGGTTGTTCCAGGGTTAATTAATTCAGTACTCAATGTTATTATAGGCCCAGGTTCTTCTGATCTTCAACATGTCAGCTTTGATCTCAAGGTAGCTCCTGTTATAATTGAAAGATGCTACTGCATCTTCCAGGTTCCCAAATAAGCACAATAATGTGTTCTTTTTAAAAAGAAGAAAAGCATTCCTAGAATTCCTTTTCTGGATTTCTTGCTTTGTCTCAGTGTCCAGGTTTCGGTTGTATGCAATTTGAAAAAAAAAAGTAAGTTCAATGAGGGAATATCATATCTTGTGTTTGCTTCTATTTCCACAGAATTCACAACATTATTTATTATTTATATTTAAATAACCTATAACAACCTATTTAATTTTATATCAATAAAAACAACAACAGTAATCATATAGCACATCTGTTGAGATCTACAGTCAACTGGACTGGAATTTTTTTTATCTTTTTGGGGGGACTTTAGGTGAACAAAACTGGAACACTTTTATCATTGCTCCATGTAAGCATCAGTTAATAATTTACTTACTAATGATGTAATAGAAACCCATGGATCTACCACTGAAAACAAAAGGACCATGACAATAACCTACATCTAACATTATGGCTATTCCTCACAAACATTCCCTATTCTTGACTTCCTTCATCCAAGACAATCACCCTAATGAATTCTGTCAATATTCCCTTTATTATTATTTATTTTTATACTTTGTTAGTTCTCAATATACTCTATTTTCATTTTATTGTTTTCAACTTTACAAAAATGTAACAAACTTAGAAGTAATATCTGGGTATTTACCTTTTGACTTAATACTATATTTGCTAATTTTCACCATACTTTTGCATGTAATCATAGTCATTCACTTTAGCTCTTACACAACAGTCTTCTCCGTGAATATATTCTCATACTTCCCTGCTGATTATCACTTGAGACATTTCATATACTTACTACTATAAAAAGAGCCATTGTAAGCATTCTGGCATCACTCCCACCGTATGCATGTAAGAGTTTCTCTTAGGCATTTACCCCTCTATATGGATTTGCTGAATCATGAGGTACATGAAAATTATTAAAGAAAATTGTTTTTTTCCAAAGTAGTTGAACCGATACACATATCTAATAGCAACTTCTAAGAGACTGAAAAATTCTGCATCATCCCTGGTGTATGATGCTGTCATTTCCCTGGTCCCATTTTTTTCCTATTATTGCTCCTTTCCTTGTTAATTTGTAGATTACACTCCACACATGCACATACA
The DNA here is from genome assembly GCA_004027875.1 of Aplodontia rufa. Classification (NCBI taxonomy): domain Eukaryota; kingdom Metazoa; phylum Chordata; class Mammalia; order Rodentia; family Aplodontiidae; genus Aplodontia; species Aplodontia rufa. The sequence goes on along the minus strand of PVKS010010377.1, from coordinate 25,271 downwards.
TGTACACATTGCCACACGTGTTCCTCATATGCTTGATCCAATCCCCTTATCATTTGTCCCTGTCTCTGAGTAACTTAATCAATACGTGCCTAAAATTTTTACCTATTAAACAAGTTAAAATACAGCTTTTACCCCCATTGAGTTGCTTTGAGTAATAAATGAGTTAATATACAAAGAATATGTCATCCTTGCAGAAAGGAAAAACAATTAATAACCATGTCCCTGAAATGTCCCTCTCCATTCCTAAGAATCTAGCCAAGTTAAGAGAATGAGTCTGGGCTGATATGTCCAAGTATTATCTCAAAGGGCCCTCTCTTTCTTTCTTTCTTTTTTTTTTTTTAAGAGAGAGAAAGAGTAGATTTTATTTGGTTTTTCATTTGGCTTTCATTGCTCTGACACTTTGTTGTGCACATGGTGCTGGGGTTTGAACCAGCATCCCTGTGCATGCAAGGCAAGCCCTGAAACTGCTGAGCCACTGCTCCAGTCCCTCTCTTTCTTTTTTGTATGCTGGGAATCAGAGCAAGTTAATTTTATCTATAGAAAGTTGCTGTCTTGGAGGCATGCCAAGTTCCTTAGGATGCTGGTCATACAGTGGAACGAAGCAAGCAAATTTGATGCTGTTTCTGCATTTCAACCTATAAAACCCCCTCCCCAGAGAAACTAGTGTGGATCAGAGAGATGAACAGGGAAGGGCTCATTCAGTTGGCTGCCACTGGAAAAAATATGGTGTGATAATAAAGGCACTATTTTCTGGCAAAGTATCATATGAAACAGGTGCACCTGCTCACCAGAATGTCCAGTGGTTATCAACATTCTGGCAAAGCACCTGCCCAGCCTATCACCACTGGGTCCTCCTTGTAAGAATTTCTCAATAAATCTTACATCTTACATTCCAGCTCTGGGTGTCTTCTTTGGTCTCTTGGCAATCTATCCCACTGCCCTAGTGCAACAGGACTGTGGATGGCACAGAGAGCAATTCAAATAGCAGCTGATGTGCAATTAAAGTTTTAGCTTTCTTTATTACATGGAACTTGTTATGTGATAGGTCTTAAAATACCTATCTCATTTCTCATTTACCTCACAAAGTCCTGTGAGGCACTGATGTTGTTGTTCCCACTTTACAAATAACAAGTTAAGACTTTAAGATCAAATAATTTGACCGATATCATACAGCTAGGATTTGAGAGGACTAGAGTAAGCATCCAATCTGGCACAGAATCTGTTTTTAATCACGTTACCATATTGTCTCTTTTTTTCATTATGAAATTGAAAAACTCTGAAATTCTGCAACAAGAGAAAGATAATGGAAAGTTACACTTTGACTCATTACATATGTGAAAATAAAGTTTCTACTTTTCAGAATAATGAAATTTAGGATGATCAATAAATATACACATATATATGCACTATATATACACATATGTATACGTTATACTAGCACATATTGTGTGGTTAATAAATGCTAGTTGTGATTATCATTATCTCCTAATATCTCACAAATTCAATGACAAATCTACTATCTATTGTATCAGAAGGAAAGTGAAACTCCAAGAGAGTAAGTTGCCTAAGATATTGTGCTATCAGAGTACAGAGCTACAAGCTTACCTGATTGCAAAGCCCGCATGTTGGGAAAATGCTGTATTTTACAGTAGAATTAGATTAATTTCTCTATCCCAAAGAACAAGGATTACATACCCTAGGTGGGGAAATATAAATATAGACAGCTGCTGTTATTAAGAAATGGCCTAACCATGATGAAAAAGAGTTAATTCTAATCAAATTTATTTATTTAGAACATTACAGTGATATGTTTTTATTCCTACTTAAGAGTCAGGTCATGATTGTTCACCAAATAAATTTCTCAATTAAAAAAATTGGTAAAAAAATAAACACGTTAAAAAGAGAAAGTTGGTCTATTATCATGTGTTAAATCCAGATAAGATGTAATGCTATACAACATAATCCTTTTTTAGAGATATTGTGGGAAGGGGAAGGGAGGGATAAGAGTGGGTAATTGGGTGGGCCCTCCTGGGGGTAATTGTAATATCCAGAATCTATACACATTTTAATATTATTTTGCTAAAAATTTGTATGGTTGTTCAAAAATTTAAAAAAATTTTAAAAAAGAGGTCATTCATTTCTTTCATATTGTACATAGATACAGAAATTAATGTGTATTTAGAACACTTTAATAAATATGTGCACAGTAAAATAACTGTGATAAGTATCAAGAGTAGGGATTATGATTTTTAGAATATCAAATTCTATGGCATAATGTTTTTTAATTATCTACTTTATCCTCTTCACCTCCATCTAATTAAATAATATGCTCATATTCCCATATTTGAAATGTTTTGGGTTGAAAGATTGGATTTGTTCTCTATGGCTTCATAGAAGACATCTAAGACCAATGTATGGGGCAATAATAATGTTTTTAAAGATAACATTTAGTAAGCAATTATTATCCATTATTATTATGTGAATCCTTTCATTTGATGAAAGGATTAAGGAGGTTAAATAATTCATCAGTAATTTATGATTGATGAGCAGTGTATACTCTCATTACCCTGATTACTGAAGTCCAAAAATGCATATTCTCACCACAGTGGTATCTGTTTAAAAGGAACAAAAGCTGTCTAAAAAGAGTCATGTCTGCATCACTGTAGGTACAGTGGCTGGGAAACCACTTGACTGGATCTCATTAAAATGATTTTAATATTTATTAACTCTACCCATGTCTATTAATTGCCTACTCTATAGAAGTCACTATCTTACAGATTAAGAATTTAAAGCATGGTTTTTTCAAGAAAGTAAATTTAAATGTGATAAAATACTGAACTGAATGATTTTTTTTTTTAGTGTCTCCAGCCATATAATTCTGTGATTCTTTATTGCCCTTATTCCAAAAATTGCTAGCAGTTTCTAAAACAACGAAAATAGAAGGAACTTGTCAATCCAGCTAACTGATTACACTTTTTCCCAGTATTTTACACACTCTCCTGGTCAACATGCTGATCTTAATTATCTTTAATGCCACTCGGAATAGAAAAGTGAAATGCAGGCATTGCTACAATTTTTAAAACTGATGCTAGAATTTCACTCTGAAGCAGGGTGAACTGCCTATCTCCAAAGTATGCTGTCATGTTCTCATAGTCATTTCATCAGGGATGGTAGAATATCCATTTTTTCTGCTAGAAATTATTATTTCATGTCCTTTCTTCAGGCTCTATAGCTTATATATTTTGATAATAAGAGATATAGATATCACTTTTGTTTCCTCCATTTATCAAACATTATGAGACATTTCCCTACCAATGACTGAGAACACTGAAAGGAGTAAGATAAATGCCAACATTTCCTGATCATTTCTTTTCTTTTTTTAAATTTATTTTTATTTTTTTATTTTTGAACAACCATACAAGTTTTTAACAAAATAATATGAAATGTGTATAGTTTCTGGATACTAGATTTACCCCCAGGAGTGCCCCCCCAATTACCCACCCTTATCCCTCCCTTCCCTTACACACAATATCTCTAAAAAAGTATTAGGCTGTATAACATTACACCTTATCTGGATTTAACACATGATAGTGGATCACCTTTCTGAATAGCCAGGTCTAGTTCCAACCTCCACAGATGAGTGGCGACATTTGACCCTTTGATCTCTGGGTTAAGATGATATTACTCAGCATAATTTCTTCCATAGCCATCCATTTACCTTCAAAGGCTGCAATATCATTGTTTCTAATTGCTATGTAAAATTCCATGGTATATATATGTACCACAGTTCTTGGATACCCTGATCATTTTATTAAAAAAATCTATTGAACTTTTTCAATCATCTGCTTGGGGAAGCTTTTATAACTAAAGTGATTTTTTTAAAAAAATCATTCATGGACATTTTCACATTATGCAATTTCTGGCAAGGATATATCAACAAAGAAGGCTACTTCCATAGCCATCAGATTTTATTGATTCTGTGCATCTAATAGGAAGTGGCAATTGATTATTACAAAGTTGGGCAGTAAGCGTTAGGATTCAACTTGTGTTTTATGACTCAGGTGTGCATCACATCTCAACAATAGAGAGCATCCACAGTAGAATCATGATGTGTAAGTACCACAATCCAGCCTCATCTCCCTATCACCACAGGAAAATCTTCAATCATACTGAACTATTCATGGTTTCTTGAAAATACCATGTTTTTGCTTATGATGTCCTGTCCCTCATATGAACTTTTCACCTTGTGTACTTGGAGCATAATGTCTTCTCAGCTAGGCTGTGAGCTCCTAGAAGTCAAGGCTCATAACATATTCATCTTCTATCTGTATCATCTTTTTTCTTCTATGGGAATAAAGAGATCTCTGAACAAAATTCTTCAATGAAACTTTATTATTATATATAATATATAGGTATGATTGCGTGTGTATATATATGTACATGTATTCTAAAATTACTTCATTAAAAATTTCTTTGCCAAAAACTAATAAAATATGTAAAATTTTAAAAACATAGAAGGAGGGGGAAGGGGAAGGGTGGGAGCAATAAGGGTGGGGAATTGGGGAGGAACTAGGGGGTAAGTCTAATTTTCAGAATATATATATATATTATATTGCTTCGTTGGAAGCATTTTTGATTGTTCAACAACTAAATTTCTTAATAAAAAAAGGAATATGGAATGAGAAAAAAAAACAGGGACATAACACTGAAGTAACTCCTTCCTAAATAATACTGATTCTTGGATATATAAAGACTTGGATATGATGTTGCTTCCTTTGTCTATTTGTTTGTGCATACATGTAAAAAGATTGTTTAATTTTATTAAAGTATATTAATCTGCTATTCTCAAAAAAAAGGAAAAAAAAGATTCCAGATAAAAATGATTACAGACCAGCTGTAAAGAGACCTTGAATTTCTTTGGAATAATTATAACTATTTAGCATTATTTCTAAAATTGGCCCATTTGCTTCTTTTTAATCTCTTTCAATTATCTAATAATTCTTACTCATCAAATGTATTGTCCCTATATAAGCAACTAGAATATTTCATCTGAACAGCTTCAACTTAGGTCAGTAGAGGTGTTTGAGCTTCTCCTATTGAGAATTAAGATACATGGGACCTATTAACCTGTATTTTTCTTCTTAAATTCTCAATAATCACACAGAAAATTGAAGATTAACATCTCCATTTTACAAGCAAGAAAGTTAAAGATGTCTGAGTTAATCTGCTAAGCTACTCCTCTAGTAGGAGGCTGGTTTGGCTGATTCTAGGTGCTTTTAATGTGTATGCTGTTTTGTCATCACTTGGTACAGTGATCCATACATAGTGAGCTGTCAATTCCTGACAGTTTTCATTATTATTAAAATTTGAATTAATATCTGTCTAGCTCTAAAGTCTGCCTGCATTATAATCTATCACACTGCCTCTTAAATTTCATTGAGGCTGGTAGATACACATAGGAACTCAGTAATAAAAAATATTCAGTAGATCGGATGTCCCTTGGGCATTGACATAGGCTCAATTCTAGATTAAAGTCATATTTATTCAGAATTAGATTGAAATTGCACAGGGTTGATAATACATTATACAGGACCTCTTCTAAACTACTCTACACCTTCCATGTTAAGTGAAATGAAAATGATTTTTAGCTGGTAATTTATGATTATTAATTTACCTTACCAATATTTTATGCATATGTATTGAATAATTCTATGTCAACAATTTGTTGTAAATAAAAGGATGATTGATATTCAGCAAAGCAACACAATCAATTTTTGATCTCTTGCCTCAAACACAATGTCACTTTGTGACTGTTTGATTTACATTGACATTAAATGTCTGTCCTGTGAAGTTCCACACATTGATGCAGAACTGGTGCCTGAGAGAACAGCCCATATTTGGTTATAGCAACAGAAACAGGCACACTGTTTTTTTTTTACTTATTTATTTGTAAGGAGAGCGAAGGAGAGTGGGAGAGATAGAGAAAGGGAGAGTCAATTTTATTTATTTTTTCATCTGGCCTTTGTTTCTCGGACACTTAGTGGTGTATGTGATGTTAGGGTTTAGGCCTGGGTCCTCATGCATGCCAGGCAAGCACTACAATCACTGAGCCACCACTCCAACTCTCACACTGCTTTTTTACAGAAGTAAAAAAAGCTTCTATTAGCATTATTTGAAAGATAGTAATATATGATGATTATGACCAGGGCTTCTAGAACCAGAGGGAATGAGTTCTAATCTCAGTTCTATAATATTAGTAGTCGTGTGACCTCAAACAAGTTTTATAACCCAGAAACTTTAAAATGTAGTAATTGATAGTACCTTCTGCATCCGTTTTTGAAACCTGAAAAGCTAAAATTTCTAAAGCATTTAGAATAGGACCTGGCTTGTAGAAAACAGTGTGTAAATATTATCTAATAAAGCTATCATTTGTCATCAGAGGACTTTGGGAGGCTGGAATTTATACTGCTGCGTGTATGTGGTATTATGTTAAAATGTGATCATCTTTGTATGTGTTTAGAATATTTATTTTGGCTGGCATGAACCTGACATACAAAACTACCTGATAAGCTGTTGGAGTTATACTGCCTCCAACTGGTAGGTGGATTATATACAAAATTGAAGGACCAAAAGAAAGAGTTTATTCTAAGTGTCATTTTCTGGTCTCCCCAAGTAAGACTGCCTTTGTTCACTGCTATATCCAGGTGTGTAGAAAGTGCCTGGAACATAAATACAACTCCATAAATGGTGAACAAATGGCCTTTATTTTTCCTTGCCTTGTTCTAATTTAAACATCATTTTATCTTTAGTTTTTAATTCTAACTTAGCCTTATATTTCCCTAAATCTTGATTTAGATGCTTCTTTTCACACCCCTAAACATCATTTAGGTTATTAAACTTAATCAAGCTTGCTCCTATATCAGCCCTGTGTTCCAGCTATTCCAGCTATCCTTACACCCTAAAAGATTCCATCTTTGATTTTACATGATTGATTCTATCTTCTGATCTAGACCTTGGCTTAAATTCTCATCCATAGTAGACTGTTTATAGGTTTGTAGAATTTTTATTGACATTATTATTACTATTTCGTATCTCTTACTGCACTTTAAAATGATGCATTTATTTATTTTGTATATTATTTAATGTCTATATTCATACTGTACTGCAAAACTTCTATGGGTGGGAAACATGTTTTTTTGTAATTAATCACTATCTAGAAGAAAATCAGTATTAAACCTGACACTCAAGAAGCATTGGTTTTTTATTGCTGTTTCTTCTTTTAGGTATAGATTACATAAGTTTAAATAAAGGCATAATTATAAAGCTTGTTCTAATTCAGTCTCCAGCTTTTTCCCTTCCCCTCCCTTCTTACCACCCCTTATTTTTATATATACATGACAGTAGCATATACAATGACATACTCATAAAACCTTGGAGTATACCTTGTTTTTAACTCATATTCCCATACTTCCTTCAACCCTTGTTCTTTTCAGATACACTTCACAATAGGATAAACACTGACTTTTTTTAAAGAGAGAAGGAAAGTGAGAGAGAGACAGAGACAGAGAGAATCAATTTTTATTGAATTTTTCACATGACTTTCGTTACTCTGACACTTAGTTGTGTACATGGGTTGCTGGGGTTTGAACCCATGCACTTGAGCATGCTGGGCAAGCACTGTAACCACCATGCCACTGCTCCAGCCCCCAGACATTGACATTTTTATACAAGCAGTACAACTTATTCTAATCCAGTCCATAGTATTTCCCCTCCCTCCACCTCCATCATTGTGTACTCTTCCCTCTACTTTATTGTTCTTTCTGTTTTTCTTTTTCTTTTTTTAAAAGAGAGAGGGACAGTGAGAGAGACAGAGAAAGAGAGAAACAACTTTATTTAGTTTTTCACATGGCCTTCGTTGCTCCAACACTTAGTTGTGTACGTGGTGCTGGGGTTTGAACCCAGGTCCTCGTGCTTGCAGGGCAAGCACCAAAACCACTGAGCCACCGCTCCAGCCCCATCTTTCTGTTTTTCTAATAGTTTTTTTAATTTAGTGACCACTGATACACATGTTGATGAGATTCACTATAATATGTTCACATATAAATGTAAGAAAGTTAAGTCTGAGTCCTTCCACAAACTTGCCTGTCATTTCTCCTGCCTCCATTTCCTTACCCTTTGTCTTTTCCTGTGTTTTTTAGCATTTTGTATTAGCTTCCATATGTCAGAGAGAACATTCAATGATTGGTGTTTTGAAACTGGCTTGTTTCACTTAACATGATATCCTCCAATTCCATCCATTTGCTAGCAAATGACGTAATATCATTCTTCATTATGGCTGAATAATACCATTGTATATATATGTCACATTATCTTTACCCATAATCAGTTGAAGGGCACCTTGGTTGGTGACAAAGCGCTGCTATGAATGTGGCTGTGTCACTGTTGTATGCTGATTTTAGATCTTTGGAATTACACTGAGGTGGGAAAGCTGGGTCAAATTGTGGCTCCATTCCTACTTTTTTGAGAAATCTCCGTATTGCTTTCTAGAGTACCAGTTTGTTATCCCACCAATAATGTGTAAGTGTACCCTTTTCCCCATATTCTTGCCAACATTCATTGTTTGTGTTCTTGATTATTGCCATTCAGACTGGAATGAAGTGAAATGTCAGTGTATTTTTAATTTGCATTTCTCTAATTACTGGAGATGTTTAACATTTTTTTAATGTATTTTCTGACCATTTGTATTTCTTTATTTGAGAAGTGTCCGTTTAGTTCTTTTGCCAATTTACTGACTGGGTTAATCGCTTTTTTGGTGTTAAGTTTCTGAGTTCCTTGTATATCCTGGAAATTAATGCTTTGTCTGAGATGCAGGAGGCAATGATTTTTTTTTCCATTCTATAGGTTCTCTCTTCACACTCTTGTTTCTATATGCTGTGAGGAAGCTTTTCAATTAATGTCATCCCATTTATTGATTTTCCTTTTCCTTCTTGCACTTTGGAGGTCTAGTTTAGGAAGTCAGTTCATGAGCTAACGTGTTGGAGAGTTGGGCCTACATTTTCTTCTAGTAGATGTAGGGTTTCTAGCCTAATTCATATGTCTTTAATCCACTTTGAGTTGAGTTTTGTGCAGGGTGAGAGAGATTGAGTTTCATTCTTTCTATTACATATGGATTTCCAGTTTTCCCAGCACCATTTGCTAAAAAGACTATGTTTTTTCCAACTTATGATTTTTGGCGTCTTTTTGAGTATGAGGTAACTGTAATTATGTGTTTTTATCTCGGTGCCTCCTATTCCACTGGACTTCATGTCTGTTTTGGCCAGTACCATACTAATTTTTTTGCTACAGCTTGTAATTTGATATGAAGTCAAATGTTATGATGTCTCCATCTTTTGATTTGGCTATTCTGAATCTCTAATTTTTCCCAAAAATAATTTCATGACTGTTTTTTCTAATTCTGTGAAGAACATCATTGGAATTTTGATGGGTATTGCATTGAATCTATATAGCATTTCAGGTAACACGGTCATTTTGATAACAGCAATTCTAACCATCCAAGAACATGGGAGTTCTTTCCATCTTCTAAGGTCTTCTTCAATTTCTTTCTTTACTGTTCTATAGTTTTCTTGTAGAGGCCCTTCACCTCTTTACCTCCTTTGTTAGATTTTTTTCCCAAAATCAATTTTATTTAGTCTATCATGTGGCTTTTGTTGCTCTGACACTTCATTGTGTATGTGGGGATGTGGAGTAGGTGTTTGAACCTGCATCCTCACACATGCCAGGCAAGTGCCATAACCACTGAGCCAATGCTCCAGCTCCCCAAGAATTTTTTAAGCTATTGTGAATGGAGTAGTTTTCCTAATTTCTTTCTCAGTAAGTTCATCATTGGAAAAAAGGAAAGCAATTGATTTGTGAATGTTGATTTTGTATCCTGCCAACTAGCTGAATTCATTTATGAGTGCTGAGAAGAAAGTAAACTCATCCAATTTGGGAAGGAAAGTCATTGACTGTAAGATGCATCTCCTATAAATAATTCTGGATTGGTCATACAACTAGCAATTCCAGATGAACCAGGTTCCAGTGTTCTATCCAAATTCAGAATTCACAAAATCCAAATGTCCTGCAAGTCAGCATTTTTCCTCTGCATTCCCACCACGTGGAACTAACAAGAGTAGCACTTCAGCCATAGCAAGCTGCAGTTTTTGGCCTTGATCTGCTGGGTTCAATGGAGATCTTTTCACCTGCTAATATTTTTAGATTTCTGAATCTCCAAGTGTCTGCAGTTGTTCCCTAGAGAGTTCTAGCAATGATGGGTCCACACCCTATTGGAGTCCCAAATCAGAGCATCAGAACAAACTCAACCACTCCATTGTCTAACATGATGATGTGACCTCTGCTAACCCCAACATCAGTCCCTCTTTAAGAAAAGTTATTGAGACCTATTTACTATATCTTTTTTTATGAATTTTTTTTATTATTATTTTTTGAACAACCTTACACGATTTTAACAAAATAATATAAAATGTGTATAAAATGTGTAAATATTCTGGATATTGCAGTTATCTCCAGGAGTGCCCCCCCCAACTACCCTCCCTTATCCCTCCCTTCCCTTTCCCTTTATAATTCTAAAAAAAAGTATTAGATTGTAAAGCATTACATCTTATCTGGATTTAACTCATGTTACTAGACCAGCTTTCTCACTGTCCAGGGTCTAGTCCCCACCTCCACCTATGAGTGGAGACAATCGACCCTTAGATCTCTGGGTTAAGCTGATTTTACTCATC
>PVKS010010377.1:0-14390 GCA_004027875.1 Aplodontia rufa | reverse complement strand
GTTACTATATCTTTTTTTATTAGTTTGACATTGACTTACATATTGGATGGGATTGTTGTTACCTAATCATACATACATGGATATTGACAAGGTGAGAAAGTAAGTTGAGGTCAATCGTAGACCAGGATCTACCTCCCTTCATCCATTCCCTGAGCTCATGTCTGCTCTGTAATCCACCAGACTGTAGTTTGAAATGAACATATACATGTATAATAATTGTTGACATTTCTGAAAACTTCTGCCTGTCTGTGTATAGCTAGGCTTTTAATAGGAATTGAGTATTCCCTGTTGTATTGATAACCCCTCTTATCCCTCCTACTCATCCCTGCCTCCCTCCCTTCTACCCCCTCCTTTCTAGATATGGTTCACCCTGCTTTGTGGAGTTTCAACTATGGAGAGTTTATTACCTAAACTCAGCCATCTATCATCCTGTTGTAGGTTTTACACTAGCTTCCACATATGAGAGAAAACATTTGGTCCTTAAGACTCTGAGTTTGGGATATTTCACTCAACTTAATTTTTTCCATTTCCATCCATTTGGCTGCAACTGCCATGATATTGTTCTCTTTAATAGCGGAGTAGAACCCCATTATGTATACATACCACAATTTATGAATACACTCATCAAGCAAGGGACATTTAAGTTTACCATAGACTCTTCTGAACTTAGACTTATTCTGTTCAATCATGTGAGAACAAAACCTTGTTGTAATTATTCTCTTCAGTTCACCAAACTGAGTTAAATACTTATAGTAAAATTCTGGAACAGATTAAATAATTAGAAGGTTATTTAGTAACATCATTATTACCTTAAATGGGTACTAGAAGGAAGAAGAGAGGAAGAATGGGTAAGTGCAAAGTGTAAGACAGGGAGAAAGAGAAAGAGAGAGAGAGAAACTAATACAGTTTAATTGAAACCAAGATACAAAGAGGTAAAAAGAACTGTTAGATTGGTGGGTCATGCCTATTAATTCTGGTATCCACCCCTTTCCTCTGGTAATTCCCCAGATTCTATATCTGCTTCTCTTTGGTGTGATGCCTTATGCTGTTTGCAGTACCATGCTTCCTGTCCTGCCTCTCTCTGGTTCTAGAGATCAAGAACTGGTGAATCTGGCCTGCCCTAGTCAGAGTAAAGCTGGTTGCTGTATCCAGTAACTGACTGGGGGATGCTGGGAATACACAGCTGGAATGTCTGATGAATGGTTTGTTTGCACCTTGACACTGTGAATGCCAAACTCAATAACTATTGTATGCTTTGAAGCCTGACATAGATGATGGATAAACCTGTCACCAAAACTAATGACGAAAACTACCATTCATTTCAAAGGTGGAATTTAGCATTGTAATAGATATAGTCAGTACTAAATAACCAATTTAATATCATTTATTTTATGCATTGGTTGTTCATATTGATGATCTCCTATTAGCTTATGAGGAGCCAGAAATCTTAAGGGACACTAACAATTCACAGGTTAGGGGTTTGACTTCTGAACTCAACATTCCTGACAATACCCCAACCCAAGAGGAACAACCAGATAGAGATCTCAGGCCAAACATTTGCTTCAATTTAAGGAGTAAGAAGAAGCCTGAGCAGACTCTACCTTGAACTCATGCATGCCCAGGACTCTGATCCCATCGCAACAGGCACACAGACACCCCCAAGGATGCCACACCCAGATTCCACCCAGCTTTCAGGCACACCGGCCAGGTCCAGATATATTGGACCCATGCCACCACCAAGGATCACAGACCCCAGTATAGCACATAAGTTGGTCCACCTCCCCCACACTGCTGAAATCCTAGCACTTAGCAACACACCCCTACTGCTTATCTTCATCAGTACAGTAGGCTACTCAGGCAGCCCACCAGGTGCCAGGTCCAAGTCCTGGAACCTAGACACAAAAGGATCAAAAAACAAGGCTCCAGGCAGAAACAGCTTTCTGAAAGAATGTGGTCATCAGAGAGGTGGTATCTGACCCAACCCTTAAAGAAGAACCAAGAGACTTGTCTTGCTTCCACACAGGGAACCTCAATTCAAAGATACAGAAGAAGATTTTCAAAGATGAAGATCAAATTACAAGAAGTTCACCTCAAATCCACAACTCCCCTAGCAAAGAGCCCAAGGTCAGGGAGTGATGTGAAAATCTAGAGCAAATTATCAGTGACCTGCTGACTAAAAGGAACAATGAACTTAAAAAAGATTTAATTAAGGAACTAAGTAAGAAAACTAAAGAGATGAAAAACTCCATTATCAAAGCTGTAGACATACTCAAAAAGGAAGCAAGTAACAGAGCTAAAATCTACAATCAATGACAGGAAAGGAACCATGAAAGAGTTTAATAATAGACTAACATTTATAGAAAACAGAACCTGAGCTCTAGAAGTTGGAGAGGCTGAATGAGTAAGCTTGAGCAAATGGATGACAAGAAAAACCTCACAGAACACAAGCAGAATTTTCAAAATGTCTCACAAGAAATTAGAAGATACAATCTAAGAGTAATTGGGATACAGGAAAAAATTTAAATGCAAATAAATAGTAAAAGATATATTCTCAATGAAATAGTTAAAGAAAAATTTTCCAATATAAAAATAGAGTCAGATATATTCATCCAGGAAGCTTATAGGACACTAAATCAGCCTGATCACCACTAACCCTGTGAAAAGCCAACAAATTATAAGAACATACTTTGAAGAAATATACTCCTCTAAATTGGATAATCTGGAAGACATGGACAAATTTCTAGACACATACAACATCCCTAAATTGATGCAATACAATAGTGAAATTCTAAACAGCTCAATAAGAGGCACTGAAATCCATATAGCAATTAAAAGCCTTACAAAGAAGAAGTCTGGGACCTGATGGATTCCCCACTGAGTTTTACCACACCTATAAGGAGGAACTAACCTCTCCTTATCAAGCTATTCCAAGAATTTGAAATAGAGGGAACTCTCCCAAACACTTTTTATGACACAAACATAACTCTGATAACAAAACCCAACAAAGACACATCAGGAAAAGAAAACTACAGACCAATATCCCTGATAAACCTAGACATAAAAATCTTTCATAATGCTCTAGCAAGCCATATTCAAAACATATCAAGAAGATAATTCATCATGATCAAGTGGGCTTCATTCCAGATATGCATGGATGGTTCAATATATGCAAAACAATTAATATAATTCATCACTTAAACGGAATTAAGGACAAAAACCATATGATCATCTCTATTGATGCAGAAAAGGCCTTTGATAAAATTCAGCACCCTTTTGTGCTCAAAACTCTAGAGAAGACAGGGATCAAAGTAAGTTATCTAAACTATGTAAAGGCTATATATGCCAAACTCTCAGCTAGTATAATACTAAATGGAGAAAAGCTGAAAGCATTTCCACTGATCTCGGGAAACAAACAAGGCTGTCCACTCTCACCACTCTTATTCAATGCAGTTCTAGAGACCCTGGCTGGAGCAATGAGGAATGAGAAGGAAATCAAAGGAATAATAATAGGAAGAGAGGAAGTCAAACTATCCCTTTTTGTTGATGACCAGATCCTATATCTGGAAGATCCAAAAAACTCCACCAGAAAACTGCTTGAGCTTATAAATAGATTTAGCAAAGTGGCAGGCTACAAGATCAATACCCATAAATCAATGGCTTTTACTATACATGAACAATAATAGGGCAGAAGAAGAAATCAGTCCCATTCAAAATATCCTCAAAAAGAATGCAATATCTGGGAATTAATCTAACAAGGGAAGTAAAAGACCTCTAAATGAAAATTACTGGATACTGAAGAAAGGAATCAAAAAAGACCTGAGAAGATGGAAAGACATTCTATGCTCTTGATTAGGCAGAATTAATATAATTAAAATGGCTATTCTGCCAAAAGCACTATATGTGCAATCCCCATCAAGATACCATGTCATACATATATATTCTACAGATATAGAAAAAGCAATTCTCAAATTCATTTGGAACAAGAAGAAACCCAGAATAGCCAAAACATTACTAAGCAAGGAAGACAAAACAGGTGGATTACATTACCAGATTTAAAAGAATACTGTAGAGCTGTAGTAATAAAAACAGCATCATACTGTTATCAAAATAGGAATGAAGACCAATATCAGACTCTGAAACAAACCCACAAACCTCTGTACATCTGGTCTTTGACAAAAGGTGTCAAAATATAACATGGAGGAGAGACAGACTTCAACAAATGGTGGTAGACAAACTGGACAGCCACTTGCAGAAAGTTGAATTAGATCCTTATCTCTCATGCAAAAATCAAATCAAAACAGATCAAGGAATTAGGAATTAAACCACCTACCATTCAACTGCTAAAAGAAAAATTAGGACCAACACTCCAGCCTTTGGGAGTAGGCAAAGACTTTCTCTACAAGACTCCTAAAGTGAGAGAATTAAAGTCAAAAATCAATAAGTGAGATGCTATTAAACTAAAATACTTCTGCACAGCCAAGGAATTAGTCAAAATTGTCAAGAAACAACCTACAGAATTGGGGATATCATGGTCTGTGATTCCTCTGACAGGGGACTAATATCCAAACTTTACAAAGTATCCAAAAAACTTAATACCAAAAACACAAACAAAATAACTGGGCCAAAGAACTAAATAGAAACTTCTCAACAGTGGAAATTGAGCAAGCCAATAAATACATGAGAAACTGTTGTACATAACTAGTAATCAGAGAAACGCAAATCAAAAACATTAAGATTTCACCTCACTTCAGTCAGATTTCAAATATGAAGAATATATACAATAATAGATGCTGGAGGGTTGAGAGGAGAAAGGAACACTAGCATACTGTTGGTGGAACTGCAAACTGATACAGTCATTCTGGAAAGCAGTGTGAAGAATCCTCAAAAAATTAAGGATGAATCCACCGTAAGATCCAGCTATTCTTCTTTTGTGTATTTTTCCCAGAGAAGTTAGAATTAGCATGTTACAGTGACGCAGCAAAATCTATGTTCATAGCAGCTCAATTTACAATAGCTAAATTATGGAACCAACCCAGATGCCCCTCACTGGATGAAAGGATCCTAAAGCTCCGATATATATATATATATGTGTGTGTGTGTATATATATATATACACACACACACATATATATATATATATATATATATATACACAATGGAATTTTAATCATCAATTAAAAATAACAATATTGTGGCCTTTGAAAGTAAATGGATGGCAATGGAAGAAATCACACTCAGAGAAGTTAGCCCAACCCAGAGACTCAAGGGTCAAATGCTTTCACTCATTTGTGGAGGATGTAGCTAAACCAAGGCCTGGGTGAAAGGTAGTCAACTCATGTATTAGACCCAGCAAAGGTGTAGCAACACGGGGGTTGGGGATTTAGCTCAGTGGAGGAGCACTGGCCTAGCATGTGCAAGGCCCTGAATTCAGTCCTCGGCCCTGAAAAATTAAAAAAAAATTTTTTTTTGAAAAAGGTGTAGCAACACATAAATAGGGCAGCATAGATACGTAACAAGGGAGGGGATATCTTGGGGAGGAGAGAAGGAGGGAGAATAGGGACTAGGGACTGGGGTGTGGGCAATGTGGTGATAATTCTGGTTTAAGAACATATACATATCATATAGTTGATTTATACGCGTTTATGATTGTATAATAACTCAGCTCCTTAATAAATTTTTTTAAAAAACTTGCTATGAACAGTAGCATGAAAAGCTTGCTATGAAAATTAATTTTGCTGTGTTGATGTAATGCGCTGATTTTAACTCCTCTGGGAAAATACTCAGAAGAGGGATAGCTAGGCCATGCAGTGTATAAATCCCTAATTTTTTGAGAAATCTCCACCTTGCTTTCCAGAATGGCTGTACCAGTCTGCAGTTCCACCAACAATATGCTAGTGTTCCTATCTCCCTAAAACCCCTCTAGAATCTGTACAATAGCTAAATTATAGAATCAACCCAGATGTCCCTCACTGGATGAATGGATCCAAAAGCTGCGGTATATATATGCAATGGAATTCTTTTCAGATATTAGAAACAATGATACTGTGGCCTTTGAAGGTAAATGGACATCAATGGAAGAATTCATGCCGAGCAATGTTAGCCAAACTCAGGGAATCAAAGGTTGAATGTTTCACTCATTTGTGGAGACTGGAGCTAAACCCAGGTTTGGGTGAAAGGTAGTCAAACTCATGTATTGGATCCACCAAAGGCATAGTAACACATAATCTAGGAGAACCATAGACATGTAGTGGGGTAAGGAGGAGGAAGAGGCAGGGTGATGGGAGAGGGAGAGAATATAGGGAGGGATCTAAGAGGACATACTCTTTACTGCCCTGAGAATTTGAATATTATTTACACAATCATTTAATTCTATAAAATTCACAATCTTATTCATATATATATTCATAATTATATTCATATATATAGTTAATTATATTGGTTAGGGGTATAATATAGAAGAATCAAGAGACTGAGATGTTGACAATGTGAGGTAACTATGGTTTATGATCAAATGCATATCGTATTGTTACTTTATGCACATTTATAAAAAAAAGAATTAAAAAAAAGCATGGAAACAGGACAGGTATAAAAAGAGAGGGACTAAGAAGAAGGAAGTTTCCTAGGTGTATCTTCCAAGGTGACTTCTCTGAGCCCTTACAATTGCTCTCTTTTACTTTTATCTACAAAAAGTGAATTTTGATTCAATGCAGCCCAAAAGACTGCAGTTAAGACAATCACCTTGTAGAAGGCAGGTGAAAAGGAGAAGAAGCCCTGGTCCAAATCGGCAAGGACGGGCTCATCTGCCCTTTGTTTGATTCCTCCACCACCTAGAACCCACATTTCCTTAAGCAAAGATATCTAAAGTGTTGTCAGGCTATTTAAAAGTCTCAACTTTCCTAGACTCTGCTGATATGTAGATATCATGAGGAGAACATGAGATAGGAAATTGAGCTGACATATGAGCTGAAGTTTTTATTAATAATGAACTGAAGCTTAGAAGAAAGTGAGAAGTTCTATTCACATTTATTTAGGTTATTGAAATGTGGAGAGTTGGTTAGAAAATATATTAGACATGATCTTTATCCCTAAAGGAAGGTTGAAAGCCATATCAAGTTAATCTCTCAGGCAGCAAAGAAGTAATGAATTTCAAAAGTCTATGGATCTTTGTCTTTTCAAAGTCATATCTTCTGGGGATTTTTCTTTCTTCTTATTTCTTGAGTTCTTTCCTCAGCTTCAATATTTTCTAACTACTATATTTAAAGTTTTTTTCAGTCATACTTGTTTAAAATCAGTTTCTCCATGCCACAATATTTTCTCTGCACCTCCTTGTTTAAAAAAAAAAGAGGAGGAAGAATAGAAAGAGGTGGAAGAGCAAAAGAACAGTAATGGGGGAGAGATTCTGAGCCCCCATGATATAATGCAATTCTGAATGTGAGCTCCGGTAGAACAATGGTTTGACTATTTGTATCACCAGCTCCTAATAGAGTATATAGTATATCATAGGCTTTTGATAAATTTAATTGCTATAAAATTATTGTTACTGTTAAAAATGATCATGAAGTAGCCTTCGGACCACTAAAGCATAAAAGTGCAACAGAAGCTTACAGGTATTGCAACCAGACAAACAGCATAACTGTTTCTTTAACTATTGTGAAGAGTTGTGATAATGTAAATGGTCACAGTTTATAAACCACAGCTACCTTTCAAAATATCTTCATATACAAGTCTCTTGAATTGTTCACTGAATTTTCACCAATATTTTGGATTTTTTTAAATTGTGCTTCCTAGCACTATAATTTACTATAAAATTTTAATTTTACCTATTTCTTAAGAAAGTCCTCTGAAGGGTGGGGATATGACTCAGTGGTAGAGTGCTTGCCTAACACGCATGAGGCCTGGGTTCAATCCCTAGCACCACAAAAAAACAAAAAAGATAAAGAATAAATTGTGCTCTAAAATGTGGATAAAAATGTGGGTTAAACTAAGACACACAATCTTAAAGTATAAAGAAAAATTATTTAAGTTGATTATGATAAAATCATAAACCCATAAGCTTTGGATATAGCTCAATCATAGAGAAATTTTCTAGCAAACCTGAGACTTTAGGTTTTATCCCCAACAGGAAAAAAAAAAGAAAAAAAATACAAGCAAAGAAAAAACTCATGGACCCCCAAATCAAAAGTATGGAAGTCAAGACATCTAATCCAGTCTTCTAGCATCTGATATATGAAAAAGGATCTATAGAGTTGATGTTATGAAGATTTAAAATTTCTTGAGTATCAATGACAAATGTTTTTAATAAATAAAAGGGAGAATAAAATTGTGTATAATATTTGCAAGAAATATTATTCATGGAATTAGATCTTACATCTAAAGGCCTTATAAAATAAGAAAAACACTAGGATCATAACAGATTGCAAAATCAAAGGATGCAAATGAAACAAAAGAGAAAAGCAACTAATAACAAACTATATGAAACTTTATTAAAATAACTAATTACAGCAATATGGTAATTAACCATAACAACAGTGAGGTAATATCTTTCATATTATATATGTCTTTATTGATTTTGCTTATTGCTAACTGGGAAGGAATAAAGTATAATTCTTCTATATGGTTTGTACTAGTGTGTAATGTTTCCTGTCTTTGGAAAACACTAGAAATCAAGGGCATGAAAACAATCTTATTGACATTAATCATGTCTCTGGAATTCAAAATATGGAAAAAGTCCAATCTAAGAAGAAATTAATCACAGTATTACTTATACTGATGACAAAAATGGAAATAAGCAACTTAATTATTCAACATTTGGAGATGATGAAGTAAATTCTGATACCAATTTATTGAAATATTATGCAATCATTAAAAATTCAGGTTTTGAACACTATTCAAAATGCAAACCAACCATTAACTGAACAAAGCCAGATATAAAAATATCATGTGGATTTTCTTAACAATTTTCTAAAATAAATTAAAACAAATATTCATGAAAATTTTCTAAAATATGACACACCAAGTAATAATAGTAACAGTAATAATATAAAAATCAAGCTATGGACAGCCCATATCCAAAGAGCCAGGGAAAATATAAGCCATCACAAATAAATAAACTGAATAAATAAATAAATTTACCTTTAAACATATAAGAATTCGAGGGAGAAGAACATGGCGACCTGAAGGGAGGCAGCATCTCCTGAGGCTCTGGGTCTGCTTGGGAAAATCCAGTGCATCTGCAATGTTCCAAGGTGCATCCAGGGAAATCTATATTTGAACTTCTAGTACTAGTTTGTGAAGCTTTTATAAGGAGCTGAGTCTTGGGAGTTTCGTGAGAATAAAAAGTGGGGGGGATTTTCCCCCTCCCGCCAGGGACACAGAAGGCTACCTGTGCTGACTGCCTGTCAGAAAGAGTTCTGTCTGCCCCGCCAGGAGTGCTGTGGTTCAGCTGTTTGCTTGGTGTTAGCGGAGAGACCGTAGAAGTGAGGAGATAGGGGATTTTTTGTCTGTTCTGCCAGGAATGGTGACCGGCTCCCTTCCATTCCGCTGGACACAATTCCAAACCGGCTGCAGGGGTGGGGCTACAAGCAGCAGCAGCCGATCCAGTGGGTCTGAGCAGAAACATAGATTTCATCCCTAATCCCATCCTGTCCATAACTAATCAGACTCCGCCAAGCTCGCACTGTGCTGGGAGACGGCCCCCTGGGGTGCCCAGTGGCTGGGCACCATTGGGTCTTCCAGGACTCAATTTCAGATCAGCTACAGGGGCAGGGCTACGAAGCAACTGTCGGAGCAACGAGAAATAGGGGGTCATTACATGTTTGGCCAGGAACGGTGACAGGTTCCCTTATGTTCCATGCGCTCGCTGGTCACAATTCTGGACGGCTGCAGGGGCAGGGCTGCAAGCAGCAGCAGCCAGGACTACAGATGCTAGCAGAGCCACAGATACCATTGTTGATCTGGTCCCATTCCTAACTAAAACAGTCATCGGGCAAGCTTACACATTGTGGGAACGATACTTGTACTGGGAGACGGCCCACTGGGGGCCACAGACTGAGAGACATTCATATTGAGGTCCCAGAGACGCCCTCATTGTCTATAGATCCAAGATTTCACTAAGAATTTTTTATTTTTCATTTTTATCTTCTTTTACTTTTTTAGCTTTTAAATTTTTTATTTCATTATTATTCTTTATTTTTATTTTATTTTATCTTATTTTTTATTTTACCTTATTTTATTTTATTTATTTTTTTATTATACATTTTTTTTCTCTCCCCTTTCCAGCTTTACAGTTAATACTGAAGTTAGTGTTGGTGGATGTAAATATTTATTTGTGTGTATGTATTGGTGATTGGCTACTACTCTTTCTAAGTCTTCTTAATCCCTACTGCTACCCCTGTAACATTGGGTTCCAACCAGGAAAACGTTTCATGATAGCATGATAGACTCAGCCTCTGGAGAATGAAGATAACCACGCCCCATACTAACCTCTTCTCCCCTGTACTCTGATAATCCCTAAATATAAGCATTTTTCTCTCACCTTCACCCAAAGTCTTTACACTTCTTGCATCCCAATCCTATATTTTCCTTAGTCCTAATAGTATAACCTACTCCCCTCTAATCCCTTGTTCCTCTTTACTCGAAGGCAAGAGTGATTTTTTACCTCCCCAACTCACCTCCTTGAATTCCTAGTCATCCCTTCTCCCCACTTTTGGAGAGACCCTACTATCTGAAGAAATACACACAATTCAAAACAGGCACTGGCTTCCTCTCATAATTCACTGTGAGATCTCTCTCAAAGTAACCCATTACAATGAAACAAAGCCATAAGAAGCTCCTATCACTCTACCAAGAGCAACTTTCTTGAAGTACAAGTCACACTCCTGGACTCAGAAAATGAGGAAAAGGGGAAATAATCCACTTCCACAACCCCACAGCTCTCCACCATAGGATCCCATGGCTGGAACCCTAGATGAAAACCAAAGGCATGTGTCAGTGTTATGGTTAGTAACGCAATCAAGGAGTTGAGAGATGAAATAAGGAAAGAGTTCAGACAGCAATTTCAGGAGATGAGGGACAACTTCTACAGGGAAATAAGGGAACAGTTCCATGAGATGAAAGATAAGCTATACAAAGATATAGAAATCCTGAAAAGAGATGTAGCAGAGCTATCAGAATGGAAAAACACGGTTAACCAAATTAAATCCTCCCTGGAAGAAACCAACACCAGAACTTACTCTACTGAAAACAGTACATCAGCTCTCAAAGAACGAGTATCGGACAGTGAAGGTAGGCTAAACAACATAAAACTCAAAGATAAGCAGGATAAACAGTATACATTACATAATCAGAACTTCCAAGTAATATTTGATGAGATGAGGTGTTGGGAACATGAGGTTCAGCTGGCTTGTAAGAGAATTGGTGGTAAACAACTCTAAGGGGTCCAGCTGGCTTGTAATTAGCAAATTGCCTGACCGCATGACTAAGCTATTCGGCCACTCATTTGTTACAATTGGAGAAAGGTGTTTGTATTGTACCCTATTGGCTATTGTAATGGAGAAATAGAGTAGCAGCTAGTCAGGTAAAGCAAGCAGCCAAAAGAAGGAAGCAGCCAAAAGAAGCAAGAGCGGCCCAAGAAGCAAGCAGCCAAAGGAGAAGCAATAGCCAGAGAAAAGCAAGCAAGCAGCCACGTCCTGAAGGAAGAGAGCACAGAAGCAGTCAGAAGAAGCAGAAGCAGCAGCAGCAGCAGCAGCAGAGACGTCAGAGAGATCAGCAGCTTAGAAGATCCAGGTCCCCTGTACCAGCCGCCAGCGTTTGCCCCCTTGTTCCCGGCTCCCCAACCCTTCCTAACAGCCCCTCGGAGGACGGTCCAGCGTTAAGCCGTTCTGCCCGCTTCTCACACAGGAACGCTGTGAGGAGCGACTCCTCTTCCCAACCCCTCCCTAACTCGGCCCCTCGGAGGATGGCACGCTGGGCCATTTCGCCCGCTTCTTGCACAGGAACGCTGTGAGGAGCGACTCCTCGCCCCATCCCCGCCCTAACTCGGCCCCTTGGAGGACGGCTACCAAGGTCGTTCTGCCCGCTTCTCGCACAGGAACGCTGCGAGGAGCGACTCCTCTTCCCCCTTCCCCAGCCTTGTCCTGCTGGTGCTGGCGGCCTGGTTCCCAATGTCCTGCTGGCCCCCCAGGGAACGGCTAAGATCCCCCGAGGCCGTTCCCGCCGCTCCCCACTCCAGAACCCAGGGCGGGGAGCTACATAGTGGTGCCCAGTATGAGGAATTCTTTCACCCTCCCCACCAGCAGGACATTACCCACCAGGAAGATATTGGAAGAAATTCTGGCTCCGCCCAGCTGCAAAGGTTTTCGCAAAACAAGGAGCTGTAGACTCTGGACTATTGACCATGAAGTTTATCTACTGTAAGAGCAAATGGACATTTTGGCGGACATTGGGTCTATGTGTATTCATAACCTGCCTGGACTGAGTTTTAGCTATGTGAGTAATCTGGCTAAGTCCTAGGGAATAGTGGCCAATGTCATTATTATTATGTGTTTTGTGATTGGTCTTATGGTGAAAAGGCATGGAAGGAATCAAGCAAGCTTGTGCTGCCCTCAGAGTTGATGACCATAAGTCAGCAATGCAAGCTCAAGGGGCTGGTAGTCAGTGTCGGGAAAATCCTTTCAACCCCCTTATCAACCTAAGACAGGAAGGGTGCCTTACGCTGCACCTTATTCCAATGACGGGTAAGAAAGGGGAGGTATGAATGGAAAAACCTAGGGCAGACACAGTCACCTGTTTGTTATCCTCCTCTTAGAAAAAAATAAAAAAGGAGGAGATATTGGGAACATGAGGTTCAGCTGGCTTGTAGGAGAATTGGTGGTAAACAACTCTAAGGGGTCCAGCTGGCTTGTAATTAGCAAATTGCCTGACCACATGACTAAGCTATTCGGCCACTCATTTGTTACAATTGGAGAAAGGTGTTTGTATTGTATCCTATTGGCTATTGTAATGGATAAATAGAGTAGCAGCTACTCAGGTAAAGGAAGCAGCCAAAGGAAAAGAAGCAGCCAAAGAGAAAGCAAGAACCAGAGGAGGAGAAGCAGCAGCAGCAGCAGAGACGTCAGAGAGATCAGCAGCTTAGAAGATCCAGGTCCCGTGTTCCAGCTGCCGGCGTTCGCCCCCTTGTTCCCGGCTCCCCAACCCTTCCTAACAGCCCCTCGGAGGACGGTCCAGCGTTAAGCCGTTCTGCCCGCTTCTCACACAGGAACGCTGTGAGGAACGACTCCTCGCCCCAACCCCTCCCTAACTCGGCCCCTCGGAGGATGGCACGCTGGGCCATTCTGCCCTCTTCTCGCACAGGAACGCTGCGAGGAGCGACTCCTCTTCCCCCTTCCCCAGACCTGTCCTGCCGTTGCCGGCGCCTGGTTCCCAATGTCCTGCTGGCCCCCGGGGAACGGCTAAGGTCCCCCGAGGCCATTCCCGCCGCTCCCCCTCCAGAACCCTGGGGGGGGCGACAATGAGGCATAACAATTTGAGAATCATTGGCCTGGAGGAAAACTCTGAACAGTAAACAAGAGGCTTAAAGAACCGTTTAAGCAAAATCATAAGTGAGAACTTCCCTCATTTTACTATTAATTCGGATTATCACATACAAGATGCTTATAGAACTCCAAATAGATCTAATCAATTGACAAACTCGCCAAGACATATCATATAGAAAATGAATAACAGAGAAATCAAGGAGAGAATTCTAAAAGCTGCTAGAGAAAAGCCCCAAATCACATTCAGAGGCAAACCAATTCGGATCACTATGGATTTTTCAGAGCAAACAATGAAGGCCAGAAGAGCTTGGAACAATATCTTTCAAGTGTTACAAAATAACAACTTCAACCCAAAGATAATATATCCAGCAAAACCAGCTTCAAATATGAAGGGGAAATTATATACTTCAACAATAAACTCAAGCTAGCAAGATACATGAACATAGATCTGGCTCTACAGAACATTCTCAAAGAAGTTCTCCATTCAGAAGATAATGCCAATGATATTCTAAATCCTTAAACAAGGGTGAGTCAATTATCATATTATACAAAAACAGACTTTCAAGATGACTCAAAACTCTGTAATCACTACAAAGTCTGTGAACCAGCCTCCCATATCTATTCTATCCTTGAATGTGAATGGTCTCAATGCCCCAATTAAAAAACAGACTGACCCACTGGATCAAAAAACAAAATCCAACAATATGTTGCCTGCAAGAGACACATTTGACACTCAAAGATAGACACAGGCTGAAAGTGAAAGGATGGCAAAACGTCTACCAGGCCTGTGGCCCAAAAAAGCAAGCTGGTGTAGCGATTTTAATCTCTGACAAAATTAATTTCCAACTAAAACTACTC
>PVKS010010376.1:0-60416 GCA_004027875.1 Aplodontia rufa | reverse complement strand
TGGACCTCATCTTACACCTGCACCGCGTGCAGTGCTGTCTCACTCATCTGGACCTCATCTTACACCTGCACCGCGTGCAGTGCTGTCTCACTCATCTGGACCTCATCTTACACCTGCACCGCGTGCAGTGCTGTCTCACTCATCTGGACCTCATCTTACACCTGCACCGTACAGTGCTGTCTCACTCACCTGGATCTCATCTTACACCTGCACCGCGTGCAGTGCTGTCTCACTCACCTGGATCTCATCTTACACCTGCACCGCGTGCAGTGCTGTCTCACTCACCTGGATCTCATCTTACACCTGCACCGCGTGCAGTGCTGTCTCACTCACCTGGATCTCATCTTACACCTGCACCACGTGCAGTGCTGTCTCACTCACCTGGATCTCATCTTACACCTGCACCGCGTGCAGTGCTGTCTCACTCACCTGGATCTCATCTTACACCTGCACCGCATGCAGTGTTGTCTCACTCATCTGGATCACATCTTACACCTGCACCACATGCAGTGCTATCTCACTCATCTGGATCACATCTTACACCTGCACCACGTGCAGTGCTGTCTCACTCATCTGGACCTCATCTTACACCTGCACCACGTGCAGTGCTGTCTCACTCATCTGGACCTCATCTTACACCTGCACCACGTGCAGTGTTGTCTCACTCATCTGGACCTCATCTTACCCCTGCTCCACGTGCACAAAAGTTAAGGAAAGGGGGAGGCTGGAGCAGTGGCTTGGTGGTTACAGTGCTTGCCTTGCATGCACGAGTATGTGAACTCAAGTCCCAGCACCACATATACAAAAGTGTCAGAGGAATGAAAGTCACATGAAAAACTAAATAAAAAATACTTCTCTCTTCTTCTCTCTGTCTCTCACTGTCCCCTCTCTCTCTTAAAAAACAATAAGGAAAGCATAAGTAAGCAGTCTGCTGTGCCTTTAGGTACATCTAAATACAATCCTTGGCAGCTGATCAGAATTGCAGTTTGTCTTAGTCAATTTCATGCTTCTATAACAAAACACCTGAGGATGAATTGGATATAAAGAAAAGTGGTTTTCTGGTTCACTATTCTGGTGATTGGCAAGTTCAAACAGTGTGGCAACTGGCATCTGGTAAAAGTTCTTCCCTCTGGGCTATGTCAACACGGCAGAGGAGTAAGAGAGCCCTGGCCCCATGAAGATTGGGCCTAGCACATGGGGTCGTCTCACTTCAGAACAACCCACTCTCACAAGAACTAAACTGGTCACATGATACCTAACCAGCCCTGCAAGATGGTCATTAATCCCAGCTGCACATTTTACCTCTGTGAACTCACCATCTCCCACTAGGCCTCGCCTCTTAAAAGTCCCACCACCTCAACACTGTTACATGGGTCCAGGCTCTGGCACATGGACCTTTAGGGAAGAAACCACATCGAAACCGAAACCACGGCAGTTTCTGAGTCATTGTCTTGAACACTCTTTCAGCAGAATCTCCTATGTGCCCCGTGGGGCCGAGCACTGCAGATAAAGGCATGGAACCTAGAGGCAGCACCTCACGGAGCCACTGGGCCTCCTTGCCCACCTTTACAGCATGCATGCTGGAGGCTGGAGTTGGCTACCCAGCATTCCTTCTCCATTCTCCCTAACAGGACCTCACACAAACAACTACACTTCTCAGTCTTACTTGCAGATACGGGTGACCTATGAGAATTCATCCCAGTTCCTCCTTCTTGCCCAGAATGGGGGTGTGATGGTTGGAACTCTAGCAACCATATTGAATGATGAGGTGACCTTGTATACTTCTTGGTGGAACCAACAGATGGGAGCAGCCCAAGTCTCTGTCCTATGAAACTATCACACCAGCTCTGGCCAGCTCACTCCAAGTAGGAAAATATTCTCTATCTTATTTAAGCCTTCATTGTTTCTGGTCTCTGTTCCTAAGTGTTATGGTTTACATGTGAGATGTTCCTTAAAACCTCACTTGTGAGAAAATGCAAGAAAGCTGAGGGGTGAAATGATTGGGTCGTGAGGGTCGTAATCCGATCAGTGCGTCAGTCCTCTTGGATGGGTTAACTGGGTGGGCACTGTAGGCAGGTAGGGTGTGGCTGGAGGAGGTGGTCCACCGGGGGTGTGCCTGTGGGGTTCATATATTGTCCCCAGTGAGCAGAGCTCTGCTTCCCGACTGCTATGTCCTGAGCTGCTTTCGTCCTCCACACCTTTCCACCATGATGCTCCATCTCGCCTCCGCCTAGAGCAAGGGGACAGCTAAGGACTGCGGCCTCTGAAACTTGAGCTCCAGATAAACCTTTCCACCTCTGAAATTGTTCTCGTCAGGTCTTTTGGTCACAGCGGCGAAAGAGCTGACTAAAACACTAACAGATGAGACGAAAGAGCTGAATAAACACTAACAGATGCCCAGGCTGGTTTGAGTTGGTTCACACGCCCTGAACAGTGAAGGTCGCTGGGCTCTGATGAGATGGACGTGGGCACGAAGGGGCGTGCAGGGGGCCACCACCCAGAAAAGAGCCGGCGGCTGGGTCTGAAGGACAGGGAGGCCGTCCAAACCCTATAGTGGAATCCAAGGCAAAGCCCACAGCCTGGATGCCACAAGGAACCTGCAGGAACCCTTTCAGCAGCCAAGCCGCACCCAGGGCACTGAAGAGGAAGGGGCTTTGGTCTCTGCAGCCCAGGCACCAAGTCCTGGGACAGGCCTGGCTTACTCACCTCTGCACTCTTCAGCCTAGTCCTCACCTCCCTCAGCCTCCACTACCTCTGTGTCCCCATAACCACCCTGGCCTCCCCACTCCCACACTCTCGCCTCCAGGTTTTGGCCCAGAAAGTTCCTTCTGCCTCAACCTCTCCTCCGCCACCTCTTGGTCAGAGTGGCTCCCCTGAGGCCTGCGATCTGACTCCCCACTCCCTCTGTGCCTCCATGAGAAGCCCTGGCTGACTCCCCAGGGTGGACCTGGACCCCAGCCTCTTTCTCTGCCCACTGTGTCCTCCATAGCCTGTGTGAGCCTCCAGGGCAGAACCAAGTCCTCCCAGACAGAAGGCTCTGGCATCCGGAAGGTTCTCCAAGAATATTTATGGTGGAGAGACCGGGCTCAGAACCCAACACCCAGCCAGCAGCTGGCCCAGCCCACCATGGCCTCGGCCCGGAAGGCCAACTTTGGTGCTGTGTGGAGTGTGCCGTGCTCCCCACAAACAGACTGGCCACACATGCTCCTCCTGGTTAGACACGCCCTCCCCTGCCTCATGTTGCCAGGGCCTCCTTGGGATCTCGTCCTCCTCCATGGTGCCAGGCCATGGGCATCTCCTTCCTTACAGGGAAGACCAGAAGTTCATCCATCAATTTGACACATGTTTGCAGCTCTAGCGAGGAAGTAAAATGCTTGCAGGTTGAAATTGCTAATGTGAGATCTGGAAAACACACCAGACGCATCTGTCTATGTCACCTTGCCTGCTAACAGGGGGACTAAAGTCACCGACCCCAGAAATAGAGGCAAGGAAGGAAAGGTTTGGTTGCTGCCCATGGAGATCGAAGCCAACGCAGGCTCCCAGGACAACAGGAAGAACACCCAGTCCCAGGCAGGGGCCAGGTGGCTCGGGCTGTGTTCCCCAGAGATGGGTCCAATGGTGACGTACCTTGACCTAGAGCTAAGGTCCTGCAGACCCTGTTCAAGTGGCGTGGCTGCGTTACCTGTCCACTGTCTTTGGAGGAGGAACCTTTGGCAGCATTTTAATCACAGGCTGTCTCTCCTGCTTTAATGGCTCGGCTCTGAAAACATAGTACTTTAATCACATGGTATTAAATCAAATCACTTTTCAACTATACTGGTGAGGTCGGGTATTTAAAGAAAAGCTGTTATGAAATCTTTCATAAAGCAAGTTAATTGGTCTTTTTGGAAATCCAGAGGGTTTTATTTGTTTTTAATTTTTGAAATTTATCTATGTAAACCTAATCCAAGTCTGCTGGGTACACCAAGTCACCCACCTCTGTCCAGCTGCTGTGTTTCCCGGCAGTGCCCCCCAGCCCACCCAGACCAAGTCCCTGGGGTTTCACATGCTCTCCCTTCTCCTCCAGGGGTGAGCCTTGCCACTCAAAACTGAGCACACCATGGAAATTCTGAAAGAATGAGTTACAGGCTGACGTGTGTCCCTGTCCCAAATTCATATACGTGGCAGTCCAGAATGTGACGGGATTGTATACTTGGGGAAAGATGCAGTCCCATGGGTGGGCCTTTCTCTGACTGCTGTCCTGGTTCGAAAAAGAGATCAGGACAGACGGTGCAAGGACAAGGGGGAAGATGCCGTGGGCAAGCTACAGAGGGAGGCCTTGGAAGAAACCAACTCTGTGAACCCCTGGGCCCTGGACTTCCAGCCTCCAGGGCTACAAGGAAACAAATCTGCCTTTTGAACCACCGTCTTGGGTCTGCTGAGTGAGCCCACCCACCCTGCTTCCTGGGTCTGGCTGCACCAATGAGCTGTGACCTTGGGCAGGGCTGTTGCTGGAGGCTCAGATTCCCAGTCCAGCTCCCTGGGGCTGCTTGGGTGTGCAGTAGCCAGTAGCGCTGGCGCTCACCCGCCCTGCCCCACAGTTCTCTGACTTTGGAGACCGCCATTTGTCACAGAACAGGAGCCGTCTCTCTCACTTCTTGCCGCCTCCTAGGTACAGGATGCCAGCATGAGAAGGGGATCCTCACACCAACAGGCTGGATTTTTTCCTAAAATCACACTTTAGTTTTTTTTTTCAAAGCAATGTCACATATATTTTTAAAGTTAAGGCTCAGCTTGTTAAAGTTAACAAATATGGTGGTAATGCAATCTTACTTTCATTTTACAGATGAGGTAAACTGAGGCTCAGAAAGAGCAAGAGATTTGTTCACGGTGCTATGACTCCTCCACAGTCACATTCAGCCCCCCTCTTCCCTCCCTCTGTGGTGCCAGCTCACTGTCCCAACACTCAGAAGCACTGCCATTACCAAGGTCCTGCTCTGCTGCAAAACCTTCAGTGGCTCCCAGATACAGACCATGTCAAGCCCCTACAGGCCTCCACCGCCCCTGCCCTGTAACCTCTAGCCTCCTGCCACTGTTTGGACATGGCTTGAGTTTGTTCCCACAATGGTGTGTATGTTGGAAGCTTGGTCCTTTATGGAGCTATTGGAAAGTAGGACCTTTAAGAGTCGTGGCCTACGGGGAGGCAGGGCCTCAAAGGGACTGTGGAACTCCATTCAGTCTCTGGCTTCCGATTTGCCAATGTGATCTCCATCTCACACACACTGTTATGATTCTGTCATTTGCTCGAGGTCCTCACCAGAGTCAGGCTGATGCCAGCACCATGCCCTTGAGCCTCCAGAACTGTGAGCTGAATAAACTTCTTTTTTTCATAAGGTTGAATGTATTTCATTCTAATAATGCAAGACTAATAAACTTCCCATAGTCACTTCCACTGCAACAGTAGTCACATCTTGCCATGGACACAAGCCATGCTCACCTTACCCCTTCCTTGAGAATACCCCCCTCACCCTTTCCTAACTCCTGGGGGCTGATTCCTCCAGGAAGCCTTCTCTGACTGCTCTGGTTGGGTTCTCTGCATAGAGCTCTCAGGCCCAACCATGCGAATTGGCTTTCAATAGACTTGCCCTTTTTTTGTCTGCAAATTACAAAAACTAACTTAGTCTGTAGGGCAAGGGCCATATCTTGCAATAAGTACCATGTGCCCAGGCACAAAGAGAAGACTCGATAAATGTTGTCTCTGTATCAGAAGGCCAGTCGTGGGTAACGAAGCTCAAGACCATGAACACGTTCAAACATAGCAACTTATAAACGCGGCTTTTCAAGCAGAATTTCAGTCTTCCCTGACTTCTCCCCCATGAGGAGCGCTGGACACCCTGCACTGTCTGGGCTGCAGGGATACTGCCTTTGCTTCCTTCTACCCTGGGCGTCCCAGCCACCCCCACAGTCCCACCTCTCTGTCACAAAGCAAATGACCCTTGAACCATTGCTAACATGGACTTCATCCAGGAGTCACTGTGAGAAGATCCTGGAGATGTTTCTTGAAAGACTTCTGCTCTAAGACTAGACCATGAGGTGAGAATTTCTGTCTCCTCTGTTCGCTGGCTAAATCCCCAGCCTGGCACATAGTTGCTGCTCAGAAATACCTGTTGAATGCACTTGTTGGGTGCATAGGACAATTTACTCAATACCTTCTGGATGAGACAAAGAACTGGTAGTCCCACCTCGGAGGGACTGCCTCTCAGAGAGAACTTCAAGGAATAGGCTAGCCCCAGCAGCAGCAGGTGCTGTCCCAGCTGCCGCCTCTGCAACCAAATATGGAACTGGGTGGCTTACTCAAGCATGGGAACGACATTCCAGCAGCTGCGATGGAACCAGCCCCTCCCCCCATGCACCCTGCCTCTTTGACTTGGATTCACCAGTGACAGGGCATGACCCCAAGTTAAGGCGGGGCCCCCAATTAAGGGCAATTCCCCCCCCCCACAAGGTACCTCTCTTTCTACACAAATCTCAACTCCTCCCCCTCTGAATGCCTCCCCTGAGGCGTTGGCCAGTTCCTGGACCTACTTTGGATTTTGCCTCCAGGCACTTCAACACCAACTCTGGGGGGTCTACTATGCACCACTCACTGTGTGGAGTGCAAAGATGAACTGAGGGAGCAGTCACCATCAGGAGGAGAGGGAGCTCAGCCAAATCTGAACCCCAGGACTGAGGCACAGTCCTAGCATGGGTTGGTGGGGGGCAGTCAGCATGAGGGTGATTCTACTATGCTTCTGGGAGCTCACCTACGGGGTGTGCCGAGTGTGTTTGCCACCATCCTAAGCATGAATCAGCTCATTTGAATCTCATAGTGGCCCTAGAAACAGGTACTATTGTCATCCCATGTTACAGATGAAGGGATTAAAACACAGAGGGCCGCCCCTGGTTACTCGGACTGACTCTGGTGTGGCAGAAAGAACACCAGACTGAATTGGAGGATATGTCCTGCCGTCCAGGTGTCAGCTGTGAAGTGCTGCATGAGACTGTCAACCACTCAGAGGGTTTTGGCAACAGAAATGACAATAACATCTGCCTACCCACCCACGAGGCAGGAGAGCATTGGAAAACAGAAACGGTGACCCGCGAGTGGCAGTTGGGTGACTTCAGAGCACAGTCATCCTGCAACTTCTCAGCTGCTTCCTGCAGGAGAGGGGAAGCGAAAGCCCTCGACAGCTGGGAAGCACAACCTAAAACTAGACACTGCCCAGAAGGTCGCCAAGAAGGGCAGTGACACCACAACTGCAGAGCCTGTCATCTGCAGGAAACAGGTGCCCTTGCCTCCACGTCACAAGAGGCACACGGGCAGTGACATAGGCGATAACAGGACAGGAAACAAATCAAGACCCAAGCTGAATAAGGACACAAAAGGTCCGGCTCAGTGGCTCACGTCTACAATCCCAGAGACTCAGGAGGCTGAGGCAGGAGGATCGCAAGTTCAAAGCCAGCCTCAGGAACTTAGTGAGGCCCTAAGCAACTTTGTGAGACCCTGTCTCAAAGTAAAATATTAAAAGGGCTAGGGATGTGGCTCAAAGTGTCCCTGGGTTCAATCCCAGGTACCAAAAATTTTAATTTAAATTAAAAATTTAAAAAGCATACAAAGGTATTCAATGTAAGTGTGCAGCAGCCGTTTGCCACAAAAGGGGAGTGTGGTACAATACGCCAAAGCTAACCGTTCCGTTGGGAGGTGACATGATTCTTCCCTAAAGTGTCCCCAGCTGCAGTAGTAACACCCTGCTTTCAGTAACTGTTTTAGAGTTGTTGGAAATCCACCGCACACTCTAGCCAGGCCAACATAAACCAAGCTTCTATTTTTCAAAATAGCCCCCCAAAACAAACTGCTTCAGTTTTACCCAAGCACCTGCTTTCTTCTGTCAATAGTTAATTATTAGGTAATCGGGTCAAATGTTCTCCCAGGATAAGCTACAGGACAGCCAGATTTGGGGGAACCTTGGTCAAGGCCTAGGGAGGGCTGTCCCCAACACATGGGACCTGTGGCACCTAGGACCTGTAGCACCGAACTATATCCCATGGGCCCTACCCCACTCATGGCAGCCTCCCCTCCAGGCCTGCCAGGATCCCGCTCTGCACTGCACACACTCCGAGGTTAACTTTTAGATAAGCATGTTTATTATCATTTGGAAAACGAATGTCAAGTAGAACACTGAGTATGGCAGCACATTTGATGCTAGGACGATCATTCTGACGATTAAACATACCAACTGTCACATTCAGGTGCTGACTGAGAGGGTTCGATGGTCAGACTCCTAGACAACAAGCTGCTGTTTAGAACTCTCAGTTTGCAAAACGCTTTGGCAGCGCACTGGATACCATATAAAAGGATTCTTTACAAAAATATTTACCAAAGTTGTCTTTAGGGAATGAACACCTTTTCTGAATTCAATTTTCATTAGCATATATAAAAAAAGTCTTATGCAAATAAATGCTTAGGAACCCACATTTTTTTTCCATGAAAAGAAGTAGTAGCCAGGGGGTGAAGTTGGACATGTATGATTCAAAACTCTACTGGTGGCCAAGTGACATCAACCCAAACAAAGCAATTCATGCAGGATTCCCCAGAGGGCAGCACCTGGGAGGGCCCTGCCACATCTGTGAATCAGCTTTGCATTAACTCTTTATTAGACTCAGTTTCCTGTTAAGAACTAAATCGCAAGTTCCATAGACCAATTGTGGGGTTTCTTGCCCTAATGCTCATTTAAACAAATACATAGCTTTAATTTTTCTTTTCAAGTTCTTCAAGTTCCTAAATACTCAACCAAAAATCACCCTGTGTTCCGCTAGCAGCATGACTGACACTCTTTAGGCACAGACAGGGGGTTTACTGAATGGAGACTCTCACAGGCTAAATTACGTGCCCCTCCAACTCACATGTTGAAGTCCAATGTATTTAGAGACGGGGCCTTTAAGGAGATTATAAGGGTTAAGTGAGGTTACGAGGCTGTGGCCCTAATGCAATGGAGCTAGTGCCCTAATGCAAAGGGACAGACACCAGGAAGCTGTCTCCTTCCAGGCACAGAGAGGAAAGACACGTGGACACAGCCAGAAGGCAGCCATCTGCAACCCAGGAAGAGGGTCCTCACCGGAAACCGAAGTTGCCAGCATCTTGCTCTTGAACTTCCAGCCTCTGGAATCCTGAAGAAATAAATGTCTGTTCATGAAGCCACTGACCAGTCTCCAGTGTCACTAGGGCAGACTGGGCAGGCTAAAACAGGCCACAAAAAAAAAAAAAAAAAAAACTAACGCACAAACTCAACACTACCCCAGAAGAAGACAGGAGCCTCAGCCAACACCGTGCTCTGGGTTCCAGCTCTGGTTGCTACACCCTGTCCCTGCAGTGGGTCCCTCCACATGGCAGTGGACGTGGCCAAAGCTGCAGGCTTTGGGCTGCATCCTCAGGAAGGGAAGGACCTTTCCCTCTCAGTTCTAGTTCACAAATCCCAGGGAAAGTCACCAGTTGGCCTGGCTCTGGTCATCAGCCATTCCTCGTCCAAAGTTATGGCTGGGAGGGTGGGAGAATAAACTGGTTCATAGCCAGCCTGAGCACCCCCACCCTCTGCAGCCAGCAGGGACACAGGGAAACTCCAGGTCTCCAAGAAGTTTGCACAGGCTCTTCAGGGTCCAGATTCTCCAGGCCTCTGGCCTCCCCTGCAGCCCCTCTGTTAACACTGGCCTGCTCTTGGCAAATCGCCTTCCAAATGGTCAACTAAGACCCTGTCTATGTCAGAACTGTTGCTGAGACAACGTAGGACTAGCGCCACCCACTTCCCTCAGGCAGCTAAGGACAGACAAGACCAGGCTCAGGAGTCACAGCCTCAGGCTGGGTGCCAAGAAACAGAGCTTCCAGAAGTGGCCCAGACTTCTTCTCCCCACTCCTCCTGACCCGTGCTCCCTGTCGCCTGGTCTCCTCATTGTCCCATGAACAGGGCTTCTCTTCCTCACAGGCTAAAGTCTCCCTGAGAACAGGAGTGAATCTTCACATCCCTCTCCTCTTCCCCACCACCCCAAATCGAGCCCTATGTGTCATACACGTACCCCAGACCCTTCCTAAACACCATGAGATATCCTCATTTGAAACATGGTTCCCTGAGCCACCCAACACCTGCACGTCACAGGGTCCCTGCACACTGAGTGAAGGAGCCAGGGCTGAGCAGCCAATGACAGGCAGCGGTCCTCGGGTGCCAGAGCCAGGTCCTCTTAGCCCTGAGCCTCAGGGTGAACCCTGAGTGACCCATCCCCACCTTCTCAGGCACGGTGAGCCGTCCCTCCTGACCCTCCCTGCCTCTGGACACTTGGACCCTCAGTTTCCTGGACCTCTCAAAAGACCCTCAGCAGAGATGGCCTGAGGCTGCTCATGGGGGCTGGGAAGCCCAGGCGGGGGAGACAAGATCTTTGCCACAGATGATTTTGGCAGAACCTGTGAAAGAATGGGCATCCCTCATCTGGAAGCTGCTCCTGAAAACAATGACAGGCATGGCCCACATTCACAGAACTATACTGCTCTGATGGAGGGAGGGGACAGCCCCAGGCTTCCTGCTCTACCCAGGCCACACCTCAAGCACTCCTCCTGGGAGTACAACCCAGGACAGGCTCCGGACACCTCAGCAGGAGAAACCCAGAGGCCACAGCATTCACCTTAAAGAGAGGACTTGAGGCTCTGAATAGTCAGTGGCCCTGGAAGAAGGGTGGGACACACAGTCCATGAGGCCCTGAGGCACACCTGAGAACTCCACCTCAGCCCTGGGCGCAAGGCAGAGAGCGTCCTGTGCTGCAGAGGCCAAAGAAGACACCTGCAGAGACCAAGACCCTCAGGATCTGGGATTAGGTCACATTTCGTAGGGTGTGGGGCCGTTCTCCAAAACCTAGAAGCGCTTCACTCAGAGCACCAGTGTGAAACCCACAGAGAGGAGAGCAGGGACGGGGCTGTGCCCTCCATCCTCCCCCGCTGGCCTCTGCTGGGCTTTCAGCCTCTGGCCTCCGCTCTTCTTCGAAGGTCAATAGAACTGCTCCGCACACGAGGCGAGGCTGATTCCGTCCCTGTGCCCTTCTTGGCCTGGGAGGCAACCAGATGCATGCTGGACACAGCAGCAGTGGAGCCAGTCCCTGAGGGTGACAGGGCTACCTGGAATCTGCACACACACACCCTTCACTGCGGAGGACCAGAAGGGCACAGTTCAGAAAAGCAGGTCTCAGTTTGTTTTTCCCCTGGCAAGTCTGTAGGTGACCTTGCTGAGTCCCCTGGGTTTTCTTCCTGCTGTCCCCACTGGAATTAGCACATTAGCCTGCAGGCTGCCTGACAACAGTGTGGGTGGGGGGTGGGGGTGGGGAAGGTGGCCCTTCCCAGCAGTGAACCCTCCCACCCTTGGCAGGCAGCAGGCACCGGGGCCCTGGCCCAACAAATCCAAAGGCCTCTGCCCAAGTGGTGGAGAGCTGCAGGCAGAGAGCTGGGGACTTTGAAAGGCACTCAACTGCTTCTCTAGATCAAAAATCTATTAGAGACCCATTAAGCAAACTTGGCTCTAATGAGGTAAATACAACCATGAAAACCCTGCGGGGATAGCCCGGAGCCCTGCTGCGGGAGGTGGACAGTCAGTCCCCCCTGGTGCTGACCGCAACGTTCTCAGTCTGCATTCCCAGAGCGGAGCCATCGCCCTCTCCCCTCCCTTGCCCTCACCTGAAGTCCACCTGGGGGTCTAAGGGCAACTGGGAACAGGATGACACCAAAGCTTCCAGGTGGGCCGTACCTGTGGTCAGCCACTCTCTGCAGTCCACCTCGCATTGTACCCAGAGGAAGAAAACACCTGTCTAGCACCTCTCTACAACCCTCTCCCCATACACACATCTGCAGAAAGCTCTAAGCCCACGCCTTCACTCAAAAGAACTAGAACAAAGCCAGGCATGGTAGCGCACACCTGTAATCCCAGTGGCTGGGGAGGCTGAGGCAGGAGGATCACAAGTTCAAAGCCAGCCTCAGAAACTTAGCAAGGCCCTAAGGAACTTAGTGACACTCTGTCTCAAAATAATAATTAAAAAATGGGCTGGGGATGTTGCTCAGTGGTTAAGCACCACTGGGTTCAATCCCCGGTACAAAGAAAGAGAGAGAGAGGAAGAAGAAAGAAGAAAGGAAGAAGAAGAGGAGGAGGAGGAAAAAAGAAAGAAAGAAAGAAAGAAAGAAAGAAAGGAAATAAGGAAGAAAGGCCTAGCACAGCCTGCCACGGGTGGGAATAACTCCTACCTTATTAAAAGAATTTTCCAGGAAAGGAGCAAACCTGCCAAGTTGGCTGAATCTGGCAGATCTGGAGTTGCTACTCTAAGTGTGGGCAAATGCAGCAGGCGACATGGGGACTCTTCTAACCAGCCCACGTTGAGCGTAATCCCTGTGTTACAGAGGGGTGGGCACTGGGGACTGAGACCAAGAAGAGCAAGGACTTTAGAAGAAAACATGTAGAAGTGCTTGTCTGAGATCACCCTAGTCACTAGCTGCAGACTTAAAAGCAGTGACCTTTTCAGAACATCCCAAGGAGACCTGAGCGTAACCTGTTAATCCGTGTCTGTGAAGGTTAAGAGGTGAAGCTGAGTCAAAATGAGCAAGGCCACTTCTTAGCTGTGTGACCTACAGTAAATTACTTCACTGCTCTGGGCCCCCATTCTTTCATCTACAAAACAGAGGCTGTGAAGGCCAATGGCATGTAAAGTGCCTCACTTAGCGCTTCATACTGTAATATTAAACACACGTGGGTTTATAAAGTCCTCACTGGGTTTCCCCACGCTTCAGGAGAAATGCCAGCGGACAATACCTGAGTTCACAGACAGCGCCCACTGCCCGACACAGCAGCTCACAATCCAGAGTCCAGGCTTGACCACCCAGGCTAGGATGTGCAGCCTGGCTTCCCTGAGTGACTCTGGGGTGAGGCTGACCTCTGGGTGCAACCGGACCTATACCAGGGAGTGGTTCTGTGGGGAGAGCACAGGGCCCCCCAAGCAATCTGCGTGCTAGCATCCTGGGGCCACCAGAGCAAAGTGCCACACACTGCGGGGCTGGGACCAGCAGAAGCTTCCTGTCTCTGAGCTCTGGTGGCTGAAGTCCAAGATCACGGTGTCTGCAGGGTGGTTTCTTCTGAGGCCTCAGCTGCTCCTCCGTCTGCGTCGTCCCCCTCCCCGCTGCCTTCTGCAGCCCTGGGGACGGCACGCAGGTCCTCAAGCACACTCCCAGCCCTTGTCCTCTCCTTTTAAGGACACTCAATCACACTAGATCAGGGCCGACCTCAGTGACTTCATTTTACCTTGTCTTCTTTCTTAAAGGCTCTGTCACTAACCAGTAACCAGTAACAATCTGAGATGTGGAGGTTAGGACATCAACTAGGATCTGGAGGGGAACAATGCAGCCCACACCTCTCCCCAGCCCCTTGCTAGTGTCCACTGGGCTTCCAGCCATCTCTGGTGTCCCTTGGCTTGTAGGGACATCACTCCTATCCTCTGTCTCCACGTGGTGTTCTTCTTGCGTGTCGGTGTGAGGCCTTCTGCGTGTGTGTGTGTGTGTGTGTGTGTGTGTGTGTGTGTGTCTGGCTCTAAATACCCCTTCTCATGAGGATGCCAATCACAGTAAATTAGGACACACCCTAATGGACTCACTCTGACTGTTCACCCCTTGCAAAGATCAGATCTAAATAAAGTCACATTCTGGGGCAGCAGCGGTGAGCTCTTCCACATGTCTTTTTCTGGGAGGGTGGGGTACAATTGAACCCCAACAACACAGCTTATTTTCCTTCCTCCTTTTTAAAGAAAAACAGTGGAAATCCACAAACTCTCACCTGGGGCACTATCTAGGACCAGGCTGATGCAGATCTGAATTTGGAGCAAGGCCCCAAGCAAGCACGCACCTCTCTACATACGTGCAATTTGGATTCCAACCACGGCTTTCTCTACTGAGCCTGGTTCTGTGGCAAGTGCTGCCCCAGCCCTATGGGAAGTGCAGGAGACTCAGAAGGAGACAGTGTCCTCAGGGCGTTCATGGTCTCGGAGGACCATGGGACAAGCACCTGCAGAATGAGGGGAGGCGGGGACTGAGGAGACAGCACACCAAATGCCGTGGGAGCAGAGTAAGGGGTGGCCATTCGAGCAGGGTGGAGAGCCTAGGCTTGCACGATGGGACCAGTGGCCAGGGCTGCTTGTACACATGTGTATGAGGCAGGTGGTGGCTTAGGGAGGCGATGGTGGTGTACATCACCACCTCCCCACGCCTGCGCTCCCTAAGGCCAGGACCACCGATCAGCACAAGAGAACACCCTCTGCAGCTCCCCAGCATGGTGAGAAGCAGCTCCTTTTGGTCCCAGGGCCACGTATAAGGGGACTGCTGTCTTCCATAACCAGCTCTCAGGCCCCTCCACTCCTGCCACCCAGGCCACCACCACTATGCTCCCTCCCTCTGGACAGTTCTGTTACCGGGGTTCTCCACCTGGCCTTCATGGTGGCAAAGTGGAGGGGTGGCAGTGGGGGGTGGGACAGAAGCGACAAACAAGAGTGCACAAAAAGTCTTCCCTGGGACACCTGGGTCCTATGCCCTAGAATTACCTGCGGGTTAAGAAATAATAATTACTAGAAATGGCAATGCTATGGGGATGGAATGCAGAGGGGCAGCTGAAGAGCCAGAGGGTGGCTTTATATCAATGTATTCACAACTATATTTCAATAAGGTGGACCCCCTCCAAATAAATAAAGTGGTGTAGAAACCTAGAGAGGCACATGTTGATCGCTGCCTACCCATCCACCTTCCCCCCACTTCTTACCTCTGGCCATAGATGAGGAGGGCAACACCTGAGACTGGCTATCTCAGCCTCCCCTGGAACTGAGGCATGGCTGTTCACTCATTTCTCTTTAATGGAACTTCAAGGAAAGTCTAGCAAGGGGATTCTGTGAAAGGTTTCTCTCCCTGAAAAATTAAGACACACAAGGAGAAACTCATCTTCCTGCCTGAGTTTGGATAGAGTTACATGAGACTACAATGCCTGGAGCAGCAGCAGCCATGCTATGACCATGAGGGGACAAACTTGAGGACAAAGCCAATATGTGAACATGGGAGCCTAGAAAGTAAGGATGAGTCCTGGGCATTTTTACTGATCCACTGAAACAAGCAACCCTAGACTTCCTACCGCTAGACTTCTGGCTATGTGAGTTCACATACCAGATTTTTAAAGCCAGTTAGCCCAGCACATTCTTTTAGCTTTAGCCCATAACATCCCACAGGCCAGGTGGTTTCAGTCTGTCCATATGTCTGCCCTAACCCCACAAGAGTGATCATGGTGATACAAGATAGAACGCCATGGCTGTAGACTGAGCCACATCTGCATCGCGAGTCCACAGTCCACGCAGGTCATGCTTTCCTCTCCAGCCCCTAGGCAAACCAGGGAAGCAGATCCAGGAGCCCTTCCCTGCCAGGCCTGTGTGCACCCTGCAGTATGAATGACCAATCAAAGCATCAGGTCGGCTCCCACGCACACACCCTCCCTGGCCCATGTGGCCATAGCCATGTTTTCCCCAGTCAGTCTGTCTACATCTGCATCCCAACATGTTTGTCCATTTGGACAAAAGCATTGGTACAGCCACCCTCCTGGCTGCTCAGCACCCTCTCATCCCCGACCCCAGCACTTAACCACAATGCACTAGCATGAGGCTATTCCATCTTCCCCATGAGGTGGGAAGAGAGGACACCGTGATCCTGGGCAGTTCATGCCAATCATGGTTTACTGAGCTGAGCCAGGGCAGATGCCTGCTAACCTGAACCAAACACTAACAGGGTAAGAGGCTTAGGCTCAAAGGATTAAGGCAAATCAGTAGAAGGTGGACACAGAAACATCTTTTTTGGAGGTAGAAGAGGGGAGACTGAGTGCATTTCCAGAATCCCTGACCCTCACCCCCAGTCTCCGTCAGCACAGGTCCTGTGGGAAGTGCCAGAGCGCACCAAGCTGATGCAAGCTGGTTGCACAGGCAACCGACCAGTGCCCTTCCTAATCCAACACGCACCTGGTGAATGTGTGCCGCACACAGCCTGCAGACGCAAAGAGGTGGAGGAGCAGAAAGCCCTTTGCTGCCTCTCAGCCAATGAGAGGCAGATAAACTGCATGCTTCCAAAAGTATTTGACTAGGGCTGGAGCGGTGGCTCAGCGGTTACGGCGCTTGCCTGGCATGCACAAGGACGCAAGTTCAAACCCCAGCACCACGTATGCAACAAAGCCTCAGAGCAATGAAAGCCACGTGAAAAACTAAATAAAATTGATTCTCTCTCTCTCTCACTGTCCCTCTCTCTTTAAAAAAAAAAAATTTTTTTTTGACTGTGTACAGGACCTGAGTCAGGACAGACCAGCGTGAGCATTCTGTAGTAGGCCACCTTCTTGAGCAAAAGCCCCAAGTGCCTGCGGGTTCCCATCTGGTGATGACATCACCATCTTGCCTCCCCCAAGGGAAGGCCCTATAAGGGAACAGCATGGGCAGTGGCGCAGCTCCACCCACTCTGAAGGAACCACAAGCATTCTTTCTGAATAACTTCTGGGCTCCACTGCTACAGATAGGCATTTCCCTGCGTCTCCCTCGCAGAAGTTCCTTGCATTTGGCAAGGCATACAGAGTGCTCTGCACGGGGCCAGCACGTAACAGACACTCATTAAATGTCAGCTTGCTACATGGGATTCCCGAGCCGCTGACGTGTATGCGCAAACATGTTCTGGGTGCTGGAGAAGGAACTCGCATGTGCTGCTGCTTCTCTTGTGATCTGGTGAAAAGCGCAAAGCCAACTGCTCAGAACTTCTACAAGGCAGATGGCACCTGCGCAACCAGCATTCTAGCTTCACACGCTCCCTCTGCTAAAAAAGTTGGGACAGGAGTTGCTCTGATTCTTAGGGCCTTCACTTGACAATTTGAGCCCCGCCTAGCAGAAACAGAAAGATGGCAAGAGGGGGCTGAAGTAGTGGCTCAGTGGTTGCGGTGATTGCCTGGCATGTGTGAAGATGTGGGTTTGAACCCCAGCACCATGTACGTTACAAAGTGTCAAAGCAACGACAGTCACATGAAAAATTAAATAGAACTGATTCTCTCTCTCTTTCTCTCTCTCTCTCACTGTCCTTCTCTCTTTAAAAAAGAAAGAAAGAAAGAAAGATGTCAAGAGAACCAGAGGCTGTGTCTCACAGCAGCTGCAGAGGTAATGGGGAGAAGAGTCCAGAAGTGGCTGAGGCTCCAGGTAAAGGGGAGGGTGCTGCCGCCCAGGTGAGCTGTAGGGCATCTCCCAGGGAACTGAAGATACTGCAGCACATGGTCTGGAGGGCCAGTGGCCCCTGGAATCTGCATAAGGCACCCTGACAGGGGACCTAAAGGGACACCTCACCTGTAAGGACCGGGACTGAGCAAGCAGCAGGAGAGGAGGTGCTGGCCTTCCTGGACGGTGGCTCACCTGCAGCCTTCCCCTAGAGACCAGGCTGGGTCTTCCATGCCCTGCACCTGCTGCCCCCTTGTGCAGCTGTCTCCAAGGCCCATTTAAAAAGCTCACCCAGAGTCCTGCTGCCCTGCTCATCTCAGTCCTCCCCCACCCATTCACACTGCCCTCGGCCTCATGCACCTCTCTCAGGTGGGAGATTTAATTCAGAATGTCCCCAGTCCTCTGAGGTCCTCATGCCCACAGTCAGGAAGAGCCTGGCCCAAGACTCTAGGAGAGCTCATTTCTCCCCTGGGGGCCTCCCAGATGACACATCTAGTGGACATCCGAAGCAATAACAGGCCCGACAAGTTCAACTTCCCCACCTCAAATCCAGGTCAAGGCAGCAAATTCACCCCCTCTCATGCTGATGGTCAGACATCTAATTTGTGCTTTCTCCAAGCACACAAACCTTCCCCGTGCCCGTGGAGGCCAGGGTCTTCATTCCAGTCCTGGAGGGGTCATTGCCAGGACTTAGACTCTGGGGGTTCTGAGACCCACAGTCACTCCCAACATCACCCCTGCCCAGGCTTGGCTGAACTTGCCCCCAACATGCCTCCGGCGACCCAGGCTTCCCTGTGCATCTGTGAGCCCAACTCTTTTCCGACAGGGTGGTTGTCTTCTACAGCATTTCTAAGTGCTCTGCAGTTGGACTTTCTAGATCTTTATTCCACCCTTGTTCTAAGCTCTCGAAGTCAGTGTTGGGAAGTCCCCTGTGGACTTGTTCTGGGAAATTTTCCCCTGCTGACCTTGGCGCCAGATCATTCAGCCAGGTGACACCCCTGCAGAACTGCACCTGGAAATTGAATACCTACTGTGTGCCGTGCGCTGTTTTAGGTGCCGAAGATTCCAACACAGCAGCCCAGGACAGTGAAAGGCGGCTGCGCAGAGCCGTCTGCTCCGCTCTCCTGCTCAATTTGCATTCTACTCTTTGCCCAGCTTGTGGCAGCTTTTTAGTGGCTTTGGAGGCCCACATCTTGTCTCCCCAACTACACCTACTCCTGGAAGCAGGCTTCCTATCTCCCCACCCTGTGGCAAGGACCAGGTCTCTGCTCCCTGCAGATGTTAAAAGATGAAAACGCTGCTCCCCCAGTTCACTGAAGCTGGCTCTCGGCTGTCGCCAGATTCTGCCAGCTGGGCCTCCAGCATGACACAGCATCCCCGCCTGGCTTCCCTGACATGCGGCCCTGCGTGACAAAGGATTCTCTGACAATAGGAGGAAGAGGTCTCAGCAGTCCCTAACACAGCGCTCTCCGCGGCAGGCATCTCCCACCAGCGGTTCCTGCCCACACTTCTTCCTGGGCTGCTACCGTGTGTGTCCTGCTGTCTGCAATTCCAGAGCAATGCCTGAGACATCAGGCTCGCCACAGTCTTCCTTCTCACCCTAACCCCAGCAGACCTGCTCGGGCAACCAGAGATTCTGCGCTTAGGTGGCCATCTGCCCATTCAGTGAGGCCAGAAACCTGGGAGCCTCTGGGACCCCTCCCTCATCCCCCAAATCTAAGCAGTCGCTGCAGGCTTTACTCCATAAATGTTTGCCATATGCCTGTGGCCCATCTGCAGGTGAACAGCCAGGGTCTCAGCCCCTGTGACCTGGACACTGTCTGGAACCTCATCAGCCCAGTGGCTGATGGCTCTTGGTCATGCTCCTCTCTGACCCATGGCTGGACATCTCTGCTCTGCTCAGAGCCCACAGCCAGGCACCTGCAGCCAGGCACCCGCAGCTGCTCTGCTCTGAAGTGGTCTGCCTGGCCAGGCCCCCTCACTCCTCTGCTCTGAGGTGGTCTACCTGGCCGCCCTTACATTTGACCTCCCCGCCTGAGGTTCCTTTCCAAAGCCAGGCAGCCTGAGGCCTCTGCACCTTTGGACCTGCCATGCCTTCTCCCTGAATGTCCTTCCCCTGTCTAGTTCCTTTTACTTCGTTAACATTCAGTTCCCAGTTTGGAATGGTGACTCAGTAGTTTGGAGCACTTGCCTGGCATGTGCGAGGACCCAGGTTCGAACCCCAGCACCACCGTACACAATTAAGTGTTGCAAAAACAAAGGCCAGATGGAAAAATAAATAAAGTTGATACTCTCTCTCACTCTCTCCCTCTTTAATAATAATAAGATTCAGTTCTTGAGTCATCTGCTTCGGGAAG
Organism: Aplodontia rufa; assembly: GCA_004027875.1. NCBI lineage: Eukaryota > Metazoa > Chordata > Mammalia > Rodentia > Aplodontiidae > Aplodontia > Aplodontia rufa. The sequence continues at coordinate 40,764 of PVKS010010376.1, read as the reverse complement.
CCCTCCGAGATCACAGGTCCCTGTCATCCTCATGGTGCTGCTGTAAGACCCTGGGGCTTTCCTCTTTCACTGGGCTCACCTGAATTGAACAGTTCAAGTGTGAATCCTGCACTGGACAGTGGGTTCCCTGAGGCAGGGGCTGGGCCCTATTGACGCCCCAGGGCCTAGCACAGAGGCAGGCACAGAACAAGAGTCCAAAAACTATTGAGAAGCTTCTGCTGTGTAGGACGACCAGCTGAAGCTCCTTGGTCTGCTCTGTCCCACCCTGAACACAGATTCCCCTTAATCACTTTTGGGCCATTGCCCCAGCTTAAAACCTCTTGCACCACACAACCAGACCACTTCTGGTCCCAAATCCACCTCTTCCATGAAATAATCCCAAACTGACCCCCTATCATTGCCATGGTAACTGCCTCCTCCTATCCTTTATCCACCATGTCCCCTAGGTAAGTAAGCATTTGGATCTAACTAGCTCCATGGCTGGATGTGAGTCAACAGCAAGGAGCTCTGAAAGGTTCAAGGCCCTCCACTCACAAAAGCACAGTGTTCGATGGTGAGCCACTGGGACTCTGGGCGCTTAGTTTGAAGTCCGAAGACCAGAGTTCAGATCCCTGCTCTATTTTTTCATTTGTGACTTGGGCAAGTCACTAACCAGTTTCCTCATCTGCAAAATGGGCACAATGATAATGATGACAGTCCCCTGGACTGGTAAGGATACAGGCTATGGTGTGACTTGTGGGAAAACTGTGCCAACTGTAAACCCGAGTCGTGGAGGGTATGTTGGTCCCCACGCCCACCAAGCCCCATCCAACCCGTGGCCTCCTCCTTACCAGTGGTTCTGTGCTCACTTGAGTCAGAAGAGAATCACATGACATCTATGAATCCACCTGGAAAAACGCACAGACGGAACAGCCTGGCCAACCCTTACAGGAGATTCCTGAGGACACTGCCACGGGGCTAGAAAGCCACAGACTAAACAGGGGCACTAGGATGCTCAATGCCCTTCACCTCCTCCGGATGCATGCCCTCATTCATTCCTGGGTACCAAGGGTGGAATAGAAGGCGGGAAAGGGCGACCCGAAGGAAAGCAATCTCAAGTTAAAAATGAATTCCAGACCCTTTCGCAGACAGAACCTCGGAAAAAGAATGAAGATGGAGAGCTTTCACTCTTTCGGAAATAAGGACCCAATTTTTTTTTTCCAGTATGCATCTAATATAAGAGAAAAAGGTTGGACAAGATATGAAAACCAAGTCTTTCTTTCCCCATTCTGCCAAGGGTTCACTATCACCTTGTCACTTCTCTGGGTCTCAAGGTCTTCATAAGGCTATTAAGTCATCTGCAAGGCTCCCCCAGCCCTGGGCGTCTAGGATCCAGAGGTTTCTATTCTTATCCTGTTCTGAACCACAGCTCAGCTAGGGCACATCACAGAAGAAAACCCAAGCCTGAAAGTGAGCAACTGAGTTCAGGAGCCCATGAATGAGCAGGAGGCCCCGGGAAGAGAGAAGCCCCTCTCCAAAAACTTCAAAAGCAGCTCCCACATGATCAAGTAAGTTATGCAGAAACACCATGAAGTCTAGAGAATCCTCAAAAACTGCAATTTACAGCTATGGTGGTGCACACCTGTAACCCCAGTGACTCAGGAGGATGAAATAAGAGGATCACAAGTTCGAAGCCAGCCTCAACAGAGTCTCACTAAGGACTGGGGATATTGGCTCAGCGGTAAACCACCACTGGGTTCAATCCCCAGTACCAAAAAAACCCAAAAAACAAAACAAAAAACCTGCAATTTGTCTGTACCACCTGTTCTTCCTCGGCTTGCAGGATTCTCTCCTTCCTACCCAGTCACCTCCTGCTTCTTCCTTCATGATCTCAACAGTAAGCAATATAACCTTAAAACAAAGGCAGCGGAGCCCAAAATTGAAATAAAAGTGGAGGACAACGTCACGACTACAGAATTGAGTTTGGAATAGATAAAAGGCAGCTTCACACTAAAAAAAATCTATGCAGAACTGTAAGGGAAATTACCAAACCAGACAGGCTTTGACCTAAGCCACAGTCTCTCACTGAGTCACAGCACATCAGAGCTGGGGAGGAACGATGCAGAACATTTTAACAGCTCCTCGTTGCTCAGAAGAACCTGTTGGTTGGCTTCCCCATAAGTTCCCACCAGCTACTTTTCCTCTGCAGAGGGACATATCTGTGGGTCCACCCGCGAGATTCTAAACAGCCCGGAGTCCCGCATAACAGGGACATAAGCGCCTTTCCCCCATGGCTTCCTTCTGCATTTGCTCTGAGATGTAGCATGGCGGGCCCTTCGCAACCAACATATGTGAAAGCAACTGCATCCCGGGGTGAGTGCTCTAAAATATTTATGACTTATTCCCTTTGTGGGCTCTGTTATGGCATGATAACGTGACTATTTTTGCTGTACTCCCTTTGTGGGCCCTAAACAATAAGTTATCTAGCCTAAATAGGTGCTTAATAAACATTTGCTCAATAAGTTATCTAGCCTGCACTTAAACTCTTACATTTATCTTTACAACTACAATGTATTTTTGAAATCTAACACACAGCAGAGAACATGTGATAAATTTTCTTGTAGGCACATATAGATACACAAATCTGTAGGTTCCCAGTACAGAGAGAGAGGGAGCTATGGCAGCGGCTCAGTGGTTATAGCGCTTGCCTGGCATGTGCGAGGACGTGGGTTCGAACCCTGGCACCACATGCACAGAGGGGTGTCAGCGGAAGGGGGGCCACATAAAAAAACTGGATAAAATTGATTCTCTTTCTCTCTCTCTCTGATTTAGAGAAAATCCATTTTATTTAGTTTTTCATGTGGCTTTCGTTGCTTCAACACCTCGTCGTGTATGTGGTGCTGGGGTTTAAACCTGTGTCCTCGCGCATGCCAGGCAAGCTCCACAACCCCAACTCCCCAGGACATATTTGTGAATGAATAATTGGTCAGCTGGTTAGTTAGCCCCAAACCCTCCAGGCTATGTCTGAGGACCTTTCATAAACATGAACTGAGAAGTTCAGGTAGGCACGTTTGAGTTCCTTGTTTTCTGGGCTTCCTCATCCCTGGAGGTGGAGGAGGACAGGGAGAATAGCCAAGCGTGGTTTCTCAGAGGTCTACATTTTTAATCTGTTCACTTTGCAACCAGTGATTAAAGAATAAACTTTGTTTTCAGTAAGGACTCCATAACACACGCATATGAACAGACAAGCTGCACAAACATGTGCATCACATGCATGTCAGATGCTGGCATGTACTGGGTGTAGCCAACAACAGATTATTAGAGGGGTGGTAACACTTTTGGTCTTTAATGGCTATTTTCATTTTCATTTTCTTTTGACAGGTTCAGTAATTCCTGAGGTATCAAGAGCCCTCCCTCCCCACCCCACCACACACACAAGTGGTCCAGAATTAAATAAAAAGCTACAGACTGCCAAGAGAAATCACAGAGCAAAGTTGCCCTTGCCCTCATGAAGCATTGGGTAAGTCACATCACTTACTGAGCTTTGGTGCCCTCATCTGTAAGATGATACTCTTCTCCCTCAAGATTCTCTTAGGGGTACAAGGGGCGGGGGAGGAGACTATTCTGTAAAGTCCTACAGACATGTCCTTCTAGCAATCTGTTAGTCACGAATGGCACTGTACCCTAGAACACATTACAAAATTACTGCCTCTGAGTGTTCCTTATCCAGGACAGACACTTGACACAACCAGATGAGGTGTTCTACGCGTGAGTGGAATCCTGTTACAAACACTCAAGAGAGTTTCCTGAGTTAGGGAGATGGTCCTGGCTGCCTTCTACTGACTGTTCCTGTATAATTAGGTTGTCTTGAAATTCAAGCAATTTCTTCCCATGGCCTGGGCCTTTTGGGAGCTGAGATTCCAGAGGTTTTCGGCCCAGTCCAGGCCCTGGGCTGGAGAAACCCAGGCCTCCAGCCTAGCGCCCCTCCCTGCACTCTGGGCGGCTCCTTCCTCTCCAGCTCGGTGCGGCAAGGTGGCGCTCACGCTGTGTCACTTTCGCCCTGTGGAGGCTCCAGCCAGCACTAGGCTGGTAGCTCCTCGCAACTTCCTCCTGGGTAGAGCGGACCCCCTAGTCCGGAAGATAATCCTGGTCCCCAGAGATGGAGCGCAGAGCCTGTGCGGTAAGGGCAGACAGCTGCTCGCTGCTGACTGGGCTGTGGACTGAGGCTGGCTGGGCCAGGATGGCGCTGCCCAGCAGACTTTCGTCCCCCATGGTCCCCAGACTAAAGAATTGTTGGAGAACAGGAGGGCTCACAGCGCCCGCGAATTCTCTCCAAGGTCTCCAAAGACAGTGGCGAGCATGAGTACCCACAAGGCGTCTGGGTGCAAGGGTCAACTATCGTGTCAGGAGGTGGGGGCACCGACACGCGTGCCGTGGCTCCTCCCAGCCCAGCCAGCCCAGCCTCCTGGCGCCTAGGGGTTGGAAGACAGTAGGCAGGGTCAGAGGGCACAGGTGACAAGAGGGAGAGGCAGTAATGCGGACCAGGGACTCCCGCACCTCTGAGCACACTCGACCCCAGGGTCTCAGATTTCCTCTCCAAGTAACTCGGGAGCGCGGACACTCATCTGACAGCGAGCCCTACTCGGACCACCAGCGGCTGGCTGGACCCAGCCCTGCGCAGGATCCCGACCGCCGGGTCCCCCTACGCCGCGGTGTGCCCCGCCCCCCACACCACGCCTGAACAGTGTGTACACAAAAACAGCTGGGCTGGGGAGGCGACGTACGCTCCCCCTTCCCTGCTCACACACCCCCCAGCCCCAACCCTGGAAACTCTGCGGAGCCAGACAGCCAACCACACAGACAAGGGACTCGATCTCCGATTGTATTTTAATGTTAATGGAGAGAAATGTCCAGTTCGGATGCGCGGTCCTGGGGCCTCCTCCTCCCGTCTCCTCCCGGCATCCGCACGCCGCTGGGGCGGGGTGGTGGCAGACCTCCGCAGCAGTGGGAGCCACGGCCCCCCGCCCCGCGCCCGCCATTCCCCCAGCGGCGAGACAGTCACCTGCTTGTTGTCCCGAAGAACACAAGCGGAGCCCACTCTGCAACCGCTTGGGTCACTACCAAGAGATGGCTTTTCAGAGCCTGTCAACTAAGCCCTGGTTTGTCCGGGTTTATCTATTCCCCAGGTCTGACTGCACCGCGGCGATAGGAATAATAATGTTTAAAGCCAACAGAAATCACAACCGTAGGGAATGGCCAAAGCTGCGACCGCAATGGATTCACCAATTCGGTTTCCTCCTCTGTTCCCTTCCCCGGCGGCCCCCAAAGCCCGCAGGCTTCCTGGGGACGGAGGGAGGGGTCTGCTGCCTGTCTAGACGACCGCCATCCACAGACATCCCCGAGCCCGCGGGGACAGGCGCGCACACACACTCACACACAGCTGCTGCCACAGACAACCCGTAACCACCGCAGGGAGGGGAGGCGTGGGGACGCACTCGCGGGGTCCCTCCGGCAGCTCCGAGTACTGCAGCCCGCGGCCCCGAGTCACCATCCCTAACCTCGCTCCCTACCTCGGCCGAGCGCGGTCAGAACAGCTGCAAGTTTGTCTGATACTAAACCAACTGCTGGTTGCAGCAAATGCGGGCTTCAAAACAAAAGGGAGAGGAATCGCGCTCGCTCGCTTCCTCCCCCCAGGGTCGGAACCCTGCACATGACAGCAGCTACACTGTGCGGCTCCAACGCGAGTCCGGCTCCAGCAGAGCGTCCCCCAAGAACCCCCCTCTGCTCCAGAGCTCCAGGGCCAAGGCTCCCTACCGGGCGAGAAAAAGGCCAGGGAATGGGACAAATCTAGAGACGGGGCAAGATCGTGGGGTGCAGTCCCCTTCAGAGGGTGGAGAGGGGCGTTGGATGGGTGCGGACACCCGTCTCGCTGAGGCGCAGGGAGGGGGAAGGGGGCTAATTGTTTGGGGCGGTTTTCCAGGATTTATCTATAAGCACGCGCACGTCACGCAGCCCCCCTCCCGGGTCCCCGAATCGATCTGCAAGCTGGGACGACGAAAGGAGGACGGACGAGGGATGCTCACCTCGGGTTTCCTCTGGTCGCCGCGCCAAGCCCGCGTCGGGGGTGGGGGAAGGGGACAGGGAAGGGGAAGGGAGGGATCAGGCTCCGGAGAGCCTACTCCTGCCTCTAGTTCGGTGCGTCCCAGCTGCGGAGGGGATAGGGCGCCCCAGCGCACCGATCCAGGCGAGAGGGGAGGGAGGGAGGGAAGGGAAAGAGGGAGGGAGGGGCGGGTGGGGGGGGAGGGAGTAGAGGAAGGAAAAAAAAATGATCCCGGTTCTGACACAGGGAAAGAGAATGTAGAAGAGTGACGTCCAGGCCCCGCCTCCCCCTCCGGCCACGTGCAAAGACTTGAAAGGAAAGAGGGCGGCCGGAGGCCTGCTGGGTAATGTAGTTCGCCTTTCTTTCCCGGGATGGCGGGCCCTGGAGAGCCGGGAGCCGCGGGGACACGGGGGATGCCGCCCAAGTCTCGGAGACAGCCCAATCTAGCGACACCGAAACCTGCCGCCCAGCGACCCCGGCCCTGGTGTGGCCCTGAGTCGGGACCTCTGCAGTGGAAGAACTGGGGCGGAGGCGCGGTCCAGGCTGGCAGGAAAACGCTTCGTTTAGCGTCAGGAAAGCTTTAAGGATGGGGACTTCCGCGCGTAAAGTGCAAAGCCTGTTCTAATGGCAGATAAAAGAGAGCTTTGTGTATGCACCGGGGGGCCCAAGTGGCGTTATTAATGCTGCATTAAGTGCCACCGTCGGTTATTGAGATGCATATGTTATAATTAACATTTGAGCATCTCTGTGGCAGGGGCGGGATGTTGTAATTAGACATGCACTTTGCAACCAATTAATTTTCCATTGGCCATGCTAAAGACTGGGTCTTGGTAGCTGCGAGAATTTGATGCAGTGAATAATTCAGTCATCATTTAACCAAATCACCAAATCACCACAGTTTTGGTTAAAACTGAGCTTGGCTCAGAGGCCTTCAGTAGAAATATATTGTAGCCTCGACTCACAGAGCAAGGGAGTCAGGAATACATTGGAGAAACTGCGATATATAGAACTGCAGTAGAAATCCATTCTCTTCCCACAATCCAGGCACACCTGGGAATACCAAAAAAGCTAAGACCCTCAATGTGTGCAGTTCAGACTGTCCATGAAAGTATAGGGGGTAAGTCAACACTTAATGTAGGGATAAGCACAAAATGCTATGGAATTCCTGGAGGAGCTGTCAACCAGGATGGTGGGAGGTGGAGGCAGCTCTAGGAAGGCTTCCTGGGGGAGGTGGTACTTGAGCAAAGAATTACTATGACTTTTGATAAAGGCAGAGGAAGAGGCTAGCCTCTGACTAAGGCTGCACAAAGCCACCAGATTCGAGAGAAGAAAGCTAATTCTGAAGGTCCCAGAGATTTGGCAGGACAGAGAAGGGGGTAGGTTGTTGGGGAAGAGGGCAGTGCAGCAGGAGCTGGCTGGCTGGAGGGTGAGTGTGGAGGGCAGAAGGAGTCTGGGACAGCTTCCCAGAAGAGGTGGGGCTTGGCTGGGCTGGACGGATGGGTGGGATTTGCGTTGTGTGCAGAGCTTGTCTTCCAGGCTTGACCCTGAACTAGCCCGGTCATAGGTGGGAGGCAAAACAGCACACACATCCACTTCCTTTGGAGCCCTCATTCGATCTTGTACGAAAGGGCAGGGCATGGGGGTGTCACAGCCCCCAGCTGCCCACCATCAGCTAGAGGACGGTAGCAGGTCCAGAGACTGCAGCAGCCGCTCATCCTCAGCCTAGAGCTGGTAAAAGGCAGAGTGGGTATCTGAAGTCAGTTGTCGGGGTGCCAGGCTCAGCACCGCCCCCTACAAAAAAAGGAACACATTTAAGCACACCTGACTCCTCCTGCCGGTTTGTTCCTCTTAGCATTTGTGCCTGGTTGGCTCAGCAGTGAGTTATTTTTTATGCTTTAACATCTGGACGATTCCCAGGGTTTACCAAATATTAACTAATAGTACTGGGCTCTCTCCTTTCAGCAAATTTCCGTATCCTTACCTTGTTACTAGTGCAGTTTCGCGCATCTTGTGACAGGCACAGCACCTGCAAAGGAAACAAGACTGGAATTGTCTGGGTCTTGGTTTTGCTTTTGCTTTAAATCACACCCCCAGAGGTGAGGCGAGGCTGAGAATGTGCAGAATGTAAAATATCTGTAGAGGCCACGCCCCTCAGAGGGGCGTGGGCCTGGGGTGAGCCAGGCAGTAGGTCTCAAATTAGCCAGCCCCTGACTGCTGGGTGTGAATCCCCAGCATAATCCTTCCTGGCTCTGGGACCTTGGGAAGCTGACTTAACCTCCAGATGGGGTGACCTTGGGCAGATTACTCAACAGCTTTCTTGACCTTGGGAAAACCAGTGATGATAATATATTTAAACTGGGTCTGTCACATAGAAAGTGCAAAGTGATGGTTGAGTCCCTTCCCTGTCCCAAGGTCTTTTTGGCCAGTAAGAATGATCCCTGAATTTTCCTTTCTGTAGACTCAGACCAGCAGAGCCTGAGTCACAGGAAGGAACCCTGAGGTATGGTGGTGGTGGTGGCCGCAGTGTGTTCATATTAATGTAGGAAATAAGTTAGATTTGTCTTCAAAGAACCTTGGCCTAGTCTACTACCACCACCCCTACATCAGCTGACTGATATATATTCTCCCCCTCCACATCCTGCTTTCTAAAGAACTCTATACTGAGGCACCCCACCCAAGATTGCTTTCTCGGGACTGCACCCTGAAACCCCACATTGCTGCCCACCAGAATTGTCTCCTGTTTTCCACATGCTCAGAGCCGGGTGCTCTGCTCTGTCTCCAACCTAATAAACCTTCATTAGCCTTCCTAACATGGTCTATTCATTCTCTGCTCCATCCCTGACATTTTTGTCTCTTATTGAAAGCTCTCCAGAGTGGCCTCAATGATGGCATATCTGGCTAGAATAGGGACTTTGGGAGGAAGGCTTTGTGGCTCCCTCAAGCTGAAGTTCCCTAAGGGGAGGCGTGGTCTTAGGTAGCCTCTTCTGAAGCCCTGCCTCCCCTGTGTTGTGATTGATCTTATACCCTGCCTGCAAGCTGGAGTCAGAAAAGCGGCTGGTTGCAGAGTGAAGGAAGTAGGGGTCTCTGGGGGAAATGACACTGGTATTGGGTATCTAGAGCTTTTGAGTGGCTAGGAGTTGGTTGACTTGTCACACGTAACCCAGAAATGAAGATCAGAAGCTGGTTAAGCCATTGCTTTTACTAATCCACTCGCCTAAGACAGAGGCAAAAGAAAATATTTCTCCTTTCTTCCTATTCCGTCTCGCTGCTCCCTCCGGAGCCTTTCCAGGGAGTAGGTACCCTCACCAGTCCTCACACTTCCAGATCGATCTATCTATCTATCTATCTATCTATCTATATCTATCTATACCCAGGATGGAACTCAGGACCTCACACATGCCAAGGATATGCTCTGCCACTGAGCTATGTCCCAGCCCCCTCACCTTGATTGAAGGCCAGGGGACACCCACCAGAGCGCTGGGGGAGAGAAGCTATCTGCCTTCAGAAGCTGAGAGAGCCAGCTGTCACACAGGAAATGGTAGGAGACAGATAAAGTACCCTACCGCATAAGAGTAACTTAACGTGAACTAAAGGCTGCAGTGGTCAGAGAGGCCTCTAGGAGGAGAGAAGACTACAGCCACTATCTTCCCACTGACAGTTGGTCAGTAGTGACCCAAGTCCCTGCTTGGCCTGGAAGCAGTACAGAAATAGTGACTTTTGGTGGGAGTAAGAGTGGCTCCATTGTGCGGTTTGGTGACTGATGACCATGCAGAAGGTGGAAGTCACCAGTCCGGTGTCTGTTCTGTGCTACTGTGGCTTAGATAAATAATGGCTCCATAGAACCAGCTTAAATTTCACCCATGCCTCATCTCAGCTTCCACTATAAACCCTAAGACTATTTCCTGAAAGGCAGACGCAAAGTGATTGTGATTGTGTTGCGGGGCATCCGTGGTGGAGGAAAGGCCAAGAACAAGGAGGGATAAGCTCAAGAACAGCAACGTGAAATGAGAGATTAACCATGGGATGGTTGGGCACACACTACGCATAAGCGATGGCCAGGCACCATGGGGTTCTGGGTTCTACCTGCCCCGTTCCTCAGTTGCCACACCTGTAAAATGGGACACTTGGACTCTGATCCCTCATGTTATCTCCAGGTATGAAATTCTTCCTTTAGGAAGTTTACTGTCTTGGGGCTGGAGTGGTGGCTCAGCAGTTACGGTGCTTGCCTGACATGTGCAAGTATGTGAGTTCAAACCCCAGCACCACATACACAACGAAGTCTCTGAGCAACGAAGGCCACATGAAAAACTAAATAAAAATTGTTTTTCTCTCTCTCTCTATCACTGTCCCTCTTAAGAAAAAAAAAAGAAGTTTACAGTCTCGGGGCTGGAGCAGTGGCTCAGCGGTTGGAGCACATGCGCGAGGAACCAGGTTCAAATCCCAGCACCACGTACACAACTAAGTGTCGGACAAACAAAAGCCTGATGAAAAACTAAATAAGATTGATTCTCTCTTTATGTCTCTCTCACTCCCTCACTCTCTCTCTTAAAAGAAGAAGGAGGAGGAGTTTACAATTTCATTGGCAAAAGAAGTTGTGTGTTAGGAAGCCCAAAGGATGAATTTTAAGCTGTTTAATTACATAGAGCAGGGTTTGTGACATTCATTAAGCAACCCCCTGAAGTCCACGAGAGGACATAAAGCAAGCAGATCCTGAATTGCAACATTCAAGGACAGTACAGCTGAAGCCCATGACTCATCAGACATTCCTCTGATCCCTTTGAATTAAAGGGCAGACCTTACAGGTCAGTGGCATGAGCGCCCTCCACAGCCTTGGACCCGATGAAGGCCTGGAAAAAGATACTCCACATCTCTCTCAAGTGTCTTTGCTTGCCCAGTCGCACTCTAGAAAAAAGGCACCTCTCACCCAAGGAGGGGCAGCCAAGGCTACTTGGATCCAGGGTCTACACCTGATCAGGGCTCCAATGACTAGGCTGGCTGAGCCAATCAGATTCACTCTTGCAAAAATATGAAGGAAGAGGCCAAGAAACTTCTGCTCATTGGTGATGGCTCCTCAGACCCTTTTGGGCAAGGTGGTCCAGGTGAGATAAAGAAGCAGTGGAGGGGGATGGAGACCTAAGGCTGAGGGGGAGGGGAGCAAGAGATGTCCAGGGTGGCTCTGTTCCTAACTTTTCCAGTTTTTTTTTTTTTAAGTTAGGGAGAATCAACTTTATTTAGTTTTTCATCTGGCCTTTGATGCTCCACACTTACATGTGGTTCTGGGTTTGAACCCAGGTCCTTGCACATGCCAGGCAAGTGCTCCAACTGCAGAGCCACTGCTCCAGCCCAATTGTTCCAGTTCTAATTGCTCAACTACACCTCTCTTGGATCTGTGATCACTCTGCATCCTTATAGCATCACCTTTGCTTTTGTTTGTTTGTTTGTTTTTCTAAGAGAAGGACAGTGAGTGAGAGACAGAGAGAATCAATTTTAATTGAGTTTTTCACATGGCTTTCGTTGCTCTGACACTTAGTTGTGTACGTGGGTGCTGGGGTTTGAACCCGTGTACTTGTGCATGCTAGACAAGCGCTATAACCGCTGAGCCACCGCTCCAGCCCCCATCACCTTTGTTTTTAATTCATGCTAGGTTGAATGGGTTTCTGATCTTTATCATTCAAAGACCCACAGATAGAACAGCCTGAAAGAGACCAAGCACGGGGGCGAGGAATCAGGCCTTTGTGAACCCTCCAGGTGGGACTCTCTCTGGAAAATGTCTTCCCTTTTCTGTCCCAGATGTCTCCCTTGTCAACCAGTTTATAATTTCTGTCTGACAATGTCTTATTCTGAAATATCTGTAAAATAATTTTGCCTTGAACCATCCACAACCTCTAAATCCCCTTTGAAAGAAAAATAGCAAATATGTGAATTGAGCAATTACTATTTGCCAGGCAACCGTGAACACTTCTTGTGGGTTTTTTTTTTTTTTTTTTTTTTCTCATTTTAGTTGACACGGGGAAGCAGCTGAGTCTGGGAAGGGTAAAGAACTTGTTCAAGGGCACACGGCCAGTACATGGGTGACGTAGGCTTCAGCGCCAGCTAGCTTAGCTCACCCGTCCTCTCCAAACATCAGGGTACCCCTCTGGGTCTCCAGCAGACACCCTCCAGTTGTAGGAAGCATCAGGGACTCATCCTTCCTCACTAGTGAATCAGTAATACGGTGGGGTTTTTTTTTCTTTTAAAATGAGCCTGCAAAGATGTGTGTATACACTGATGCATATTTGGTACATTGGATGGTCCTACACCATAGTGCAGTAGTCCTTGTTCATCTACTCCCTCAGTGAAAAACAGGGGGGGCTTTAATCCCACATCCTTCAAATACATTTACTTATTATTTATTTACTTAATATATTCACCAAAAGAAGCATTTTAAATGATGTTCTAGGTTGAAATAAATGTTCTTAAATGGTTAAAAAAATTCTTATAAATTAGTGATTCAAATGTCCTTTTGGATGGACATTAGGGAAATTTATTTTTTATCTATTTTTAACATTTAAAAAAAACACAACTGGGGCTGGAGGGGTGGCTCAGCGGTTTCAGTGCTTGCCTGGCAAGTGCAGGGACCTGGGTTCAAACCCCAGCACCACGTACACAACTAAGTGTTGGAGCAACAAAGGCCATGTGAAAAACTCAATAAAGTTGTTTCTCTCTTTCTCTGTCTCTCTCACTGTCCCTCTCTCTTTAAAAATAAAAAAATAAAGAAATAAAATTAAAAAATCACAATGTTCTTTTCTGGCCCCCCTGCCCGGGACTCATTTGGTAACATATACATCTGGGGCCTACATTCCACACCCTGGAATTTGAATGTTTGTTACAGTTCCTAATTTTTTAATTAAATAAATGATTGCAGGAAATAATGAAGATAAAGCCAGACAAATCTGAGTAAGATTTTATGTCCTTTTTGGCTTATTTACTACCGTTGTATTTTAAACTTTTTAAAAATTTTAGACAAGTGACTTATTATGTGTGATTATAACAGTTGAGATCACATTGCTTATGCATTTTATATCCTACTTTAGTCACTTCAATTCAATTGAAAGCACATTTTCTGTGTTATTCAAAGGTCTTTATAGACATTTGAGAATCATTTAAATGACTTTTTTAGCCATCGTGTTTATTAAATGCATACATTGCATTTACCCTTAAGAGATCATGAATGACCAGTACCTGTAAAAACGAACATTAGGGGCTGGAGCGGTGGCTCAGTGGCTGCAGAGCTTACCTGGCATGCACAAGGACCAGGGTTCAAACCCCAGCACCACATACACAACTAAGTGTCAGAGACACGAAGGCCAGATGAAAAAATAAAAACTGATCCTCTGTCTCTCTCACTCCTCTCCCTCTCTCCCCCTCTCTAATCTATGCTTATGGAACCTCTCCAGTTAGTTCACAAAACTGATGCATTTTATTATTATTATCATTTATTGTTATTATTCTTCAGTACTGCAGGTGGAACCAAGGGACATTCTACCGCTAAGCTACATCCCCAGCCCTTTAAAATTTTTTATTGAGACAAGATCTCCTTGGGTTGCCCAGGTCTCCCCCTCCCTCAGCCTCCTTGAGTAGCTGGGAACACAGGTTTGCTCCCCCACGCCCAACTGACAGATGCATTTTAAACACAAATGACAACACAAGATTCAAATTCAAAACAAGTCAGATATGTAATATCGACAGTGATCATTCCAGGAAAAGGCAACCCTGGAAGCTGGTGTGGCAGGGATAGATCACAGGACAAGCAGACAGAGCCAACCTTTGGCGACTGATTGAGCTGGGGATGGGCAGCAAAGAGGAAGAACCAGCACAGGGGAGGAGGAGGAGGCAGACAGGTCAGAAAGTCAGTGGTGTGCAGCTGTCTCGAGGCTAGACTTGGGGGGCAGCATCCCAGGAGTTGAATCTCACTCTCATCTTTATAACCACTTGACCTTGGGCAACCTAATCACTAAGTTTCTGTTTCCTCCATAAAACTGGGAATAGTAGACCGTATTGCCGAAGATTGTTACGAAGATTGAAGGAGATCGTTCAAAGCACTTAGCATATAGTCAGGCTGGGTTTTATCTTTTGGTTATTGTTATTATAGCAGGCACAGACGAGGTGGAAAGGTGGGAGTGGGGCATCTAACCAGTTAGGGCTTTCTTCTGTGACCTCAGGAGCTAAAGTCTCTTTGCTGCTAAGAGGCAATTCTGGCCTGGCCATGTGATCCCCTCCTGGCCTCAGCAGACATCACAGTACCCCTGGTCCACGCCCCCAGCTTGGCCTCTGGCTTCCCCTGTCCCTCCCTGATTCGTGTAGAACGCAGGCACCCCCTCTACACACCGTCGGTTTTGACAGTACTGATTATCAGATCTGTTTATACTCTGCTCATTCCAGAAAGAACTGAAGGTAGCTTTTCGAGTCCTAATATGTACCTACCCCAGGAAAAGAGCAGTTGGCACCGAGGTCACTTTGAGATGGCTCTTCCTTTTACAGAAGGAGTAAGCATGGTTTCTTTAAATGAGCGACTTCCGTCTGACCACTGCGGTTTTGCTTCCCAGGCTCTCTCTGGAACCTGCCTGCAGTGTATTTTGTGCAGATGGAAATGATCAAATGGAATCTGGCCTAGAAAGCCACCAGTTGGTCAAGGGAGACGGCTTGGAGGAGGAGGCAGAGGAAGTTTGCAGAAAAACAAAGGAAGATGCCTTTTGGGTGACGTGGAATGGGGACCATCCCAGGGGAAGGGAGCAATGTAAGGGAAATGCCAGAGCTGCTGTTCTTCTTGCAGGGCAGCAGCAGATGAGGTTAGCCAGAACCTCTGACAGGGCCACAGAAGTGGGGTGGGCAAGCTGGGGACCGTTCTCCTGTCCCCTCCCCACCCCTAGAAAACAATTTTGGTTTGACACAGGGATAAAATGCGAAACAGTCCCTTTCTGCTATCCTTTATTCCAGGTCTTATCAACATACCCTTTTGGTGGGCATGTCACCATGGCAACCTTATAGTCACTAGAAGGCATCTATGATTGGTAGAAAATGGAATTAATTTAGTTACAGGTAATTTTTTTTGCTGGGAGGAGTTTTAGTCTCAGACTACTTCTAGTACTTAGATGTAATCTTCTTGCCTGAGCAGACTAATAATCACCTTGTAATTTAATTACTAACCTGGCACCAGTGAACTCTTCTCCTGCTATCAACTGGGTTATAATTTTTGAGTACCAGCTTCTTGGACAGGGCCCATCTCTGGAAGCTGTGGTTATCCAGACGCGGGTCTTAACCTTTGCGGTGCTTCAGGAAGCCACTCAGCCATGGAATTAGCTGGAGGAGTTCTTGCAAGGGCAGTCTGAGTAGTCCACCCATCAGCCATCAGCTGTGGGGAAGGGAGAGAGAGAATTCGCTTCCTCTCAGGCACATCCCAGCTCGTCCACACGGTTGCTCTCCGTCCCCTACCACCTCCTTCCATCTGGAATGTTCCCATTTCGCAGGTGTAGAAAAATCCCTAACAGTGGAATAAGTTATTTTTACATTTTTAAAAAGTTGTTCTGGTGGCTCAGTGGTTGCGGTGCTTGCCTGGCATATGGGATCGGGGCGGGTTCAAACCCCAGCACCACAAACACAAAGAAGTGTTGGAGCAATGAAAGCCACATGAAAAACTAAAGAAAATTGATTCTCTGTCTCTCACTGTCTCTCTCTCTCTAAAAAAATAAAAAAAGAAAGAAAAAATTGTGCTAAAAGTTGCATAACAAAAATTGGTCATTAACCATTTTAAGTGTGCAGTTTAGTGGCTTAACTGCTACTATCACCACTATCCATGTCCAGAACTCTTCATTTTATAAAACTAAAACTGTATCCACGAAGCAGGAATTCCCCAGTCTTCCCTCCCCAGGGCCCTGGCCAGCACCATGCTGCTTTCCGTCTGATTGGCTACTCCAGGTGCCTCATAAAAGTGGAACCATACCGGATCTGTCCTTTTGTATCAGGTTTATTTCACTTTACATAATTTTCTCAAGGTTCACCCATGTTTTAGCATGTGTACAAATTTCCTTTTTTAAGGTTGAGTAATATTCCTGCGTATGCATATAGCATATTTTGTTTATCCACCTATTCATTGATGGGCTCTTGGGTTGTTCCCACCTACTGGCTATTGTGAACACGGGTGTATAAATATCTTTTTGAATTCCTGTGGTCGATTCATTTGAGTATGTGCTCAGAAATGGAATTGCTGGATTATACGGTCATTCTATTTTTAGTTATTTTGAGGAAGCATTATCCTTTTTTCCATAGCAAATACCCAATTTCACATTCCTACAGCTGTGCAAAAGTGTTCTAATTTCTCCACATTCTCGCCAACACTAGCTATTTTCCATTTGTTAGTCCTGGCTAATGGCCATCCTAATGAGAGTGAGGCATTTCTTGTGTTTTAAGGGGAGGGTCTTCTAACCCCACCACTTAATGATAACATTAATAATAACAGGAATCGTAATTACTGACATAACTTGAGCACATAGTACTTTATATATCTCATTTAATCATCAAATCAACGCTGTGAGTAATATACCATCAAAATTCCCATTCTCTCAATGAATAAACTGACGCTCGAGAGTTTATGCAGTTGGTGATTTGCCCAAGGTCATGTAAGCAGGTGATCATTATATGCCACTGGAGATGGAGCCTGGGAAACTGTAGACTCCTCAGCTCAGGAAAAGGCCTTCCTGGGGATGGACTGGGCAGCCTCTAACAATGCGCTTCTATATTTTTAAAATTTCATGGCTTTCCTGGTGGTGACTGCAAGAAACGAGGAAGGAGGAGGAGGAGGGAGAGGAGGAGTGGAGGGAGGGACAAGGAGAAATTATTGATGTTTTAAGGAAGAAGAAAGGAACTAAGTATAACCAAACATTAGATTATAATTTCCATATGGAAGAAAAAAACTAAAACCATCAATATTCGAACATTCATAGAGAACTAAATTAGAGGGTGATTACTCATATAATGGAATTATTTGCTTCATAAAAGGATTCACTGGATTATCCTCTTTGGCAATGAGCTTCCCTGTTCATTCAAAATGGGAATTAATTTATAACCATATGAAGTATATATAGCTCCCCAAGAACACCTCTATTGCTCAGCATGAGGTCAAATCAAGTTGTTAAAATGATTTTGATTACTGGGTAATGATAGTGGGGAATATTTGCCCACTTCAGCATTCAAGAATTCCAACTGGGAAAGGTTTTGCAGGTTCAACTAATAAACCACTATGCTTGACCTTGGGTAAATCATGAAGACCAGAGAAACACCAAGGCAGGTGGAGCAGATTTTTTTTTAAAGAGAGGAGAGAGAGAGAGAGAAAGAGAGAGAGAGAGAATCAATTTTTATTGAGTTTTTCACATGGCTTTCGTTGCTCTGACACTTAGCTGTGTACGTGGTGCTGGGGTTTGAACCCGGGTACTTGCTCATGCCAGGCAAGCGCCATAACCACTGAGCCACCGCTCCAGCCCCCGTGGAACAGATAGACAGAAGGTCTGCCAGCCTTATGAAGAAGTAACTGATGGAGACTCCTCAACAAGGCATGAAAAACAAGAACAGCCAGGCTTTCCCCGCCTTGCTAATGCTGGTGGAGAGCTGGATTAGAAGGGAGCCGCAGATCCGTTATGCATTCAACAGCCACTCCTGATTTACGAGAAAGAAATGCCAAAGGACAGTAACTATAGGAGCACTTTCTTGTGACCTTTTTGTTGAGAGGACGAACATATGTGGTGTGTTGGTGGAAGATTTCTGAACAGTTAATCAACACCCAACAGGCACATTCCCACTCCAGTTAGAAACTGTATTTTGCTGCTAATCACAGAGTCCCAAATTATAATGGCTTTTAAAAAGATAAGAATTTTTTCTCACATACACAAAAAACAAGTTTGGCAGCTTCTTATAGAACTAAGCACACTCTTACCTTACAACCCAGGAATCGTGCTTCTTAGTAGATCTCAAACGATTTGAAAACACGTTCAGAGAACAACCTGCTTGCAAACATTTATAGCATCACTGCCAAAACTTGGAAGCAACCAGGACGTCTCTCAGGAGGTGAATGGATAAACAAACTGTAGCGCACCCAGACAATGGAACGCTATTCAGAAATAAAAAAATAGTTAGCAAGTCACAAACCGGCACAGAGAACCCCAAAATGCATATTGCTACGTGAAAGAAGCCAACCTATAAAAGCTACATACTATATAATTATGGCAGTATGACATTCTGGAAAAAGCAAAATTATGAAACCTGTAAAAATATCAGTGTTGAGTTTGACTCGCAACACAACACACACAGATACACACGTGCACACGTACATGCAAACACACGTGTGCGCGCACACTTGTATGTGGTTGCCAGGAGTCAAGAGGAGGGAGGGACACAGAGAGTCCGGAGGAGCTTCAGGGTACTGATGTGCCTGTATGACACTGTACCGGTGGAATCACGCGGTCACGCGTTTGTCAAAACCTGTGGAACATACAATACCAAGAGTGAGCTCTAATGCAAGCCATGGAAGTTACTTCACAGCACTGTATCTGCATCGGTTCATCAGTTATAACAAATGCACCACACAAATCATGACGTTAGTGCCTGCAGAAACTCTGGGGGACGCAAGGGGCAATTGAGGAACTCTCTATACTTTGTGCTCATTTTTTTTTTTTGTAAATCTTAAAGTGTTCAAAAAATAAATTTTTCTTTGTAGAAGAAAAAAGAGACTGGGAACCAATGAAGTCCAGAGTTAGGTGGGCTCACAAGGGGCCGATGGCTTCATGTGTGCCGGCCGTGGTCTAGTGGCTTCCATCTTCTTGCTTTTTCCTTCCCCAGAGCCTGGCTTCCCCCCTCAAAGGTGGCTCCTGGTCATCCAGGGGTGACTGAAGCTCTGTCCCTCGTAATATCACTTAATGGTAGAAGGGTGAACAGAAGGACAAAGGGACATCTGGTTCCCAGCCGGCCAGTCCCCATAATACACACTGAATGCAGACTGTTCATTAGATGTTCCTAAGGAACTGTCTTCTTGTTGGGTACGGTATTGGTACTGTGTTTAGGTTATAAAAAGAGTTTTGATCTCTTAGACAGACAAGCTGAATTATTTATGAATGGAAATAATATAACATCTGGCCTTTGGAAGGATGGATAAAGCAAGAATGGCAAGTGTCGATAGCTATTAAGCCGTGGGAAGGGTACATGGGGTTCTCATACTGTTTTCTATACATTGTACGTGCTCGACTGTTTCTTTTGAAAAGTAATAGAAGAATTTTTGCACACAGTTTATTTGCAAATCTGCATTTGCAAGTGAGGCTGGGAAGGGAATTTTCATCTGGTCATTTGTTGTACTCAGCCAAATGGAGTCCCGTTAGAGAGGAAGAAGGGGAATGTGCACGTCTGCTAGGCCATCAGCACGCTCTGCCGCACACACCACTAGGAAGCCATGGAAAGTTGCTACCGTCAAAACGTCGTCTTCAAATCAGATGACACCCCGGCCACCAAACCATTTTCCTTGTGTTTCCGGGCTAGACTGCGAGTTAGACTTGCCAGGAGACCTGAACATGCCCTCATTCTCTTTCCAGGGGTTAAAAAAAAAAAAAGCAGGGGGTGGGGCGGGGGAGACAAAATAAAGCCCAAAGTTTCAAATTTGGAGACAACGAAATGTCTTATCTCCCAATATCTGCTAGTCAACTCTATAAATATTTGTTGAGCTGGGTTTATTGAGAGCGCAGCACTGAATTAAGGGTTTGGGCAAGTGAAGTTAGCCACGGAGGTGGTGCCCTACCTGCCCTTGAAAGCCTGAGACCCGGTGAGGCAGCAGAGAGGACAACTTAGGTGGAGGGGGAGGATGGTCAGCATGGTGGAGGGAAAGGGGTTCCAGAACACAGAGATGGCTTGGACAAGGGCAGGACCTCCCGGCTTGGACTTCTGGGTGGGTTTGTATACAGCCCCAGTGGAGTGGGGCGGAAGTCACCTCTGTTGCTCAGTTTCTGCATCAATGTCCTCTGTCTTCCTTTGTGTAGCTAAGAATAGAAGCAGGGGTTCCCTGGTTGGGCTGGGACAGGAAGGGAGGCTGTTCTCCCATCCCCAAAGAGTCCCTGTGTCCCTGTGTCCTGGTGACCTTCTGGGCCATCAGGAGAAAGGTGGCTGTGTGAGGCTCCCCACAATGGAGCCTGGAGTGAAGCTGGCGTTTCAAAGGCCTCACCTCTCCCTTCTCTCCCTGGGGGCGTCAGGGGATAATTGGGTATTATGTGCAACCTCTAAGACATAGGGCCCTTTCAGCATGACTGTCCCCGGAGAGTGGCTGTTTCTGTGTCGATTGCAATTTTCCCTGAGCAAGGTAAAGGAGCAGGTCAAGCCTGGTTCAGCCTTTTCAGAGCTGGGAATTGTACCTGAGTTTGGGGACTGTGGTGACATTCACAGTGATCCAGAGCTGGTAACAGGGGAAGCTGCAACAATGACCACAGAGTGTAACCTTAGGACGAAAATATTTCTTCTTCCTCTGGTGGAAGCTGTGCACAATGATAATGTGGCTATCTTCTACTCTTGTAAAGTGGGCCAAACTTGACTATGGTTTCTGCACATGGCGCTGTGCCCCTTCTCCTTCCCTCAGTCATCCACACCCTTGTTCCTTCTCCACAGCCCTTCTCCAGCAGAGGCTACACCCAGGAGGAGGCTGTGAAGAAGAACCCCTCCAAACAGGGGTCAGGACCTGAGGGTCTCATGCTGGCTTGGCCACCACCTGGCTTTTGGACGCTGGGGCAAGCAGCCCCTTCTTCCTTCCCTAGTTCTTGTCTCTCATCATGAAGTCAAGAGCAGGGCAAGGAGAGTTTAGATCAGTGGTCCACAACTCCTGGCTCTACATTGGAATCATCTGGGGAGTTTTAGAAATGCCAGTTAAATCAGAATATTCAAGCACAGAGTTGAGGAATAAGCAGGTGTGATCCCAGCAACTCAGGAGGTTAAAGCAGGAAGATTGCAAGTTCAAGGCCAGCGTCAGCAACTTAGCAAGACCCTGTCTTAAGAAAAAAAAATTAAAGTGTTGGGAATATAGCTCAGTGGTGGAGTACCCCTGGGTTTAATCCCTAGTACTAGAGAAAAAATAAGAAACAAGATAAGAGTAAGAGCTTCCTGGGAGGTTCTAGTGTGAAGCTGGGCTTGAGAAACCCAAAGTTGGAGATTTCTGACATCGTGATTGTACTTGATTCTTAGATTTTAATTCTGTTAGCCTTAACAGTAATATAAGCATTTTATATCTTATAAATGTTGGTGAAATCAACATACTGATTTTTTTTGTAAACATGAGGAAAAGTACTATTATTTTTGTGAAGGGGCTTTCTACATGTCAGAGAAGTATAACATGTTTCACTCTTTCAGAGTGGCTCTGAATACCGTCAGCCTCACCTAGTATAAAAGTTCCCAGACCACGTGACCCAGCAACACACTCCTTAGCATTTATCCTGAAGAATTAAAGTCATCATGCTGTGGTGATACATGCCTACCCATATTTATAACAGCACAATTCACAAGAGCCAAACTAAGCAGCAACCATAAGTGTCCATCAACATAGGAATACATAAAGAAAATGTGGCATATATACTCGAAGGAATTCTATTCAGCCACAAAGAAAAATGAAGCTATGCTCTTTGCTGGAAAATGGATGGAACTTGTGAAGATTATGTTAAGCAAAATAAGCCATACTCCGAAGGTCAAGGATTGTATGCTTTCTCTCCTTTGTGGAAGCTAGAGAGGAAACAGGAAAAGGAAGTTGAGTATGGGGGTTGGGGAGGGTCTCATGAAGCTGGAAAGGAGATCAGCAGAGTACAGAAAAGGAACTAGGAGGAGAGAGGAGGTAAGAGAAAGGGGAAATACTGGGAAACGATAGTTGTATTGGGTGCATGTACCAACTTTTAACAACAAATCCCATCATTGTGCGCAACTATAATGCACCACCACCAACAAAAAAAGACATACGGGGAAAACGTTCCCAGTTGGTGGCAGTGGTGGGGAGAGGGCTGTTTAGCGTGTTTGTCAAGTGCTTATGCAGTCCTCTTAGCCTTGTGCTGTGCTAGCAGCATATTAGAGAAGAACGGAGTGGCCCTACTGTCAGGGAGCCTGCAGGTTCGTTGGAGAGTCTGTCAGGCCCTCTTATGTGCCATTGCAAGCCTTCTAAGCCTCACTTGGAGCCATTTCCGAGGTGACCCATCCAAGGGGCTCCACCCTGCTTCTAATAAAATCAACCCAACAGTGTGTCACCTCAGACCTGTCCCCAATACCCAGGGTCAAATCAAGTGGGCCCTGCATTGCTGAGCAGGATCTCGGGATCTGCCAGCTCTTCCCCACTCCTCCCTTGACAGCTTCTAAGTACTGCTCAACATGGCCCATGACCTGCATGGGCCTGGGCCCCAGTTTCTCCCACACACACACGCACAAAGACACACCATGCAAAAGGTCAACTGGACATCAGAAGTAGTTCCAGCTTTCGAGTCTACGTGGCTGTCCCAGGGCCCAATTCCATTGATTCCAAGGCCACCCTGTGGCAATGACCGTTTCTATCCCCTCCAAAGACTTTTGGGCCTTTGCTCCCCAACACCAACAGATCCTTCTGACTAATTTGGTGACAACATGGTCTCCCCGCCTGGGGCCTCCTTGAGGAAAATGCTCTGGTCTCTGGCTTTTCCAGCAGGCCTCTGGGCTGCCAGCCCTTTTGATGGCAGGGTGTGACAGGCAAGCGTGAAACCCACACTGAGAGCGACCACATTACACGATGCAGTGGTTACTGCTACAGAGTGCAAGGGACACCTGGCTGGAAGGTGCACCGTCTTGAGTTTATGAAATTCAGAAGGGTCCGTTTCACATGTATGTCCTGAAAATGAGCCACTCCTCACCATCTCCCACATCTGGGTGGGACTCTGTTGGTGGGCAATCTCAGTGAAGCCACCCATGGCCTCCGAGAGAACCACCGGAAACCAAGATTCGCAATGGCTAGAAAGGTGAAGTGGCCTCCCGAGGGTGATTGAAATGGCATCAAGTGCTGGTGCAAGAGGCAAGCAGGTCTACAGTGTTTCGATACACGCAGGCGCTGAAGGGCCGCGGCCTGGAGAGGAACAAGAGCATGGCTACTTTTTTCTCAGTGGGAGAGATGGCGCCTCAGGAATGGTGGGTTAGACAGGATTGTGCAGGAAGAGATGGAGGCCCGACTCTGCAAACATTCTTCACGTGCATTTGATAGGGCAATAAACAAACTGGTAAGTGCCTGGTGTCTATCCAAAAATGTCATCGACAAATCACCATGTCCCATTTAGACCCAGGAAATCTGTAGTACACATTTTAAGGGAAATTGTTTATAAGGATGGGGCTCTGCAAAGTCCGCCCTGCTTGTTCCTCTCACCTCCTGTCCTGAGGTTGCTCTGGAGTGGCCACTTGGGGCTCCTGGGAACTCACTCAGTGTCCCAGCAGGTACCGTTGGGCAGTGCAGATAAGTGAGCACCTCCACCATGGGGAAGAACAGGTCACATGGTGCTAGGGCCAGTAATTGATGCTCTCCTCCTACCTACCAGAGGGACAACGCTGGACACATTTTATAGGATTCCCAAGTGGACCTGTGGAACCAGCCAAGGAATCACCCATAAAAAATGGCCAAGTCCGTAATGGAGCCTGGTGCTGACGCTTTCTCTTTGTTCTCCCCCTCTTGCTTCTACTTCCTGAGATCCCATGCTCCAGTAGGAGACATGCGCATAGGCTTTGTCGTAGGTTCTGCTTTCTGGGAACTGGGGCTTCGAGACAGGTAGAACGGATGATAAAGAAGTAGATACCAAGAGCATAACTGTTTGAACTGTGTGATTTTCAGTGTGGAGGCTGCAAATCCAATTCACCTGGAGACTTCCGTCGAAACACACTGGTCCCTCTCCCACATTGGAGAGAGGACTCACAGTTGGGAAACATTTCTTACAGGGAGCTGTTCCTATGGGAGTATGTGGGCTTCAGGGAAAATTAGGGACATTGTCAGAGCCTAACAATCACCTGGACTCTGGCGTTGGACTTGAGCTCAATCCCCTGTGCCTCTCGCTGATGGGGAGAGGGAAGATGGCACCTGGTCCCAATGCCATCATCCCCACCTGCCCGCATTCGCCATGAAGGAGAGCCCCTGCGACCTCACTGTGGTGAACCCAACAATCGCTCCTCCCTGTGCCCCACTCCTGCCTCCCCCTTGCACCTGTCAACTTCCTGATTGTGACCAAAGCCTGACACAGGGCAGGACAAGATTTCTGGGGTGACTCCCAGGAAGAAGGGGGCCATGCTCGCAGGGAGGGAGATGCTCCCTTTCTTCTACAAAGACTGCCGCCGTCCGCTCTGACAGCCTTTTGTCTGCAGCTCACAGTTCTGCCAAGCTTTTGCCACATCCCGCCGTGCCTGCTCAACGAAGCTGGGGCCCACTTGTCCATATTTGGCTAATAGAGAAAGGGCTGACTTTGCGAGGAGGGCGGCTCTTCCTTGCCAATGGTGGGGGTGGCAGAGGCAGGGATCCTTCAGCTGGGCGGCTTGGACTGGCAGGCAGCATCACGCTGGGCCTGCGGCAGGTGTTCCAGATGGCCAGCCTCAAGTCTGCTCATCTCTGTCGCCAGCTTTTGTTTATTTTCCACTGCCCTCATTGTCCCCATGTCGAGTGCCCGGATGCACCTAGAACCACAGCAGAAGGCTGGATGGAGGAGGTATGGCATATTTCTTTTGAAAAGGAGGACGGATGAGAGACATTGTTGTGGAAAGTGTTTCAGATGAAAGGACATTGGACCGTATGTCTGTTGACCATGCTGGAATGTCAGTTAGGAACCCGTTACAATCATGCTTTTCCTAACCATAGGGACACATTCTTAGAAATGCCTACTTAAGCAATGTCATTGTGTGCATGTCATAGAGTGTAATTCTATGAGCCAAGATGGCAATGACATCATCAGGTGACATGATCTTACAGGAGCACCGTTTCCGTGGTCCGTCATTGATGGCACATGCCTGTGTTCTAAAAGTAAGTTTATATGACAATCTATTTGAAGCAAAAACTAATTCATACAATCTCAAACGAATGGTCACTGATCCTAGATGCTATTCATTGATTTAGCTAAACTGTGGAGTGCTGCTAGACACGGTGGTGCATGCCTGAAATCCTGCAACTAGGGCAGCTGAGGCAGGAGGATTGCAAATTCAAAGTCAGCCTCAGCAAGGACAAAACAAGGCCTAAGCAACTTAGTGAAACCCTGTCCAAAAACAAAAAACAAAAAAACAAAAAGGGGGGGTGAGGGGAGGGCTGGGGATATGGCTGTGGGTAAGACCCTCTGGGTTCAAGAAATAACTAAATAAATAAAATGAGGAGTGCCATATGATTTCTTTTCAATAATATTTAGGACCAGGCAAAAGCATCTGAGGTGAGAGAAGTAAGAATAATGATAACCTCTGAGAGGAATTGGCTGGGAAGGGACATGAAGGAATCTTCTAGAAACAGTCTGCATCTTAATGTGGCTGGTAGTTAGATAGGTGTACTGATATCCCGAGATTCATCAGGATATACACTTATGAGTAGTGTGTTCATGGATGTGTGATAAACCTCAATACAGAGGATCAGTGTTTTTGGAGTCTGCACTGGGCATCAGAGACTGAACCAGGAAACCAAAGATCGCACAGACAAGCGGGCAATCCTAAAGTGGGGTCTTCGGGCATTTCATCAGGAGCATGGGTTGCCTGTCTATCGATTCCTCCTTCAGGAGGAACAGAAACCTGACGCTTAGCTGCTACCCCAAAATAGAGGTGACAGCCCTAAGGTTCTTACTTAGGTGTGGTCCCTTGCATAGCTCTGGCCAAGGAAGTGCAAGGAGAAGTGCTTCGTGACAGCCCAAAGACCCCTCTAAGGGAGCCTCACCGTTTGCCCTTTCTGACGCGTGCAGCATGGGCTGGATGACTGCACTTACAGTGGCACCTTTAGATTATGGGATGACCTTGAGGATGAGAATCGTCCCTTGAGGACGTTGAAGAAGCAGGTGAAGGGAGTGGTCCCTGGTGACCTTATGGAACTGCCATGCCACCCTCAGGTCTCCTGCTTCCAGACAGTGGTTTCCGTGAGTGAGTACACCATGTGCTTTGAAGTCACTGTTTTATTTAACCCTCTGCTACTCACAGCCCAAATAATTACAAGTTGGGCTAGAGGTAAGCACAGGGTTCCAGGGAAGACAGTGCCCGGCACCACTGGGCATAGGCGGCAGGCCGTCATCAAAGGGGATTTCTCAGAGAAGGTGCCACTTGAGCTGAGTGCTGGAAACAAGTAAGATTTGGCTGAGAGATAGGATGAGTTTTCAAAAATGTTGTGAGTCCCCCCGAGTGTGGAAACCTGTCAGGGGATGTTCAAATCCAGCCAAAGAGACCCTCTCTGACCCTCAGGAGCTAATCTGATCTGCCTATTGGATAAACAGTAATTAGCATTGCCTTACCTCAAGAGGTTCTTTGGATATTTGCTGATAAAATGAATGAGTGAAGTTTATTTTTTTTTACTTGATTTGAAATGTACTCCTAGTCAAAATGAAAGCCATATTTTTAAAACTTTAAACCTTATGGTGAAAGACACATAAGACCTCTATTCTAAAAATTATTAAACGTTGTTGAGACATATTAAGGAAGACTAAATACATATATTGGAAGTTGAATACTGTTAAGAAATCCTTTTCCCCCAAGTTGATCTGTAGACTAAATACCACCACTATCAAAATCCCAACAGGATTTTTTTTAATAATAATTTTTTAAAGAGAGGGACAGTGAGTCAGAGGGAGAGAGAGAGAGAGAAAGACAGAATCAATTTTTTTAAGGAAAGAGGGGATAGAGAGAGAGAGAGAGAGAGAGAAGCAATCTTTATTTAGTTTTTCATGTGTACGTGGTGCTAGGGTTTGAACTCGTGTCCTCGTGCTTGCCAGGCAAGCGCCATAACTGCTGAGCCACTACTCCAGCCCCAGAATCAATTTTTTAATTTAGTTTTTTATGTGGCTTTTGTTGCTCTAACTCTTCGTTGTGTACGTGGTGCTGGGTTTTGAACCCACATACTCCAGGAAAGCGCTGTAACCACTGAGCTATCACTCTAGCCCCCAACAGGATCTTTTGTTAGAAATTGATACACTTATTCTTTTTCTTTTTAGTTTTTGTTTTTCTTTCTTTATACCAGGGGTTGAATCCAGAGGCACTAAACCACTGAACCATATCCCCAGTCTGTTTTTATCCATTTTTGTTGTTTTTAATTTTGAGACAGGATCTCAATAAACTGCTTAGGGCCTTGCTAAATTGCTGAGGCTGGCTTTGAATTTGTGATCCTCCTTCCTCAGCCTCCCCAGCTGCTGGGATTACAGGTGTGCCTGCCTTCATCCAGTGATTATTAACTAAATCAACAAGGCAATTCAATGGGAGAAAAGAAAATGTATCCAACAAATGGTCCTGAAACAGCAGGGTATTTCTATGGGGGAGAAATGAACTTCAGCCCCTGTCACACACCATATTCAAGAATTAATTCAAGATGCATCATAGACCTAAACATAACAACTAAAACCATAAGGCTTACAAAAACAGAATATTTTTGCTATTTGTGAGTAGGAAAAGATTTTTTTAAAAGTGGAACAACAAAAGTAATAGTCATTAAAGTAGAAAATGGATACATTAGACTTTATTGAAATTAAAAACCTATACCCATCAAAAGAAAAAAAAACACTATTAAGAAAATGAATAAATAAAGCCACAACCTGCGGGAAAAATGTTCTCTAAACAAAGCATGAAGAATTTTGTCCACAATATACCAAAATCTAGCAGAGTTCAACAAAGCCAAACAATCCAATTACAAGAAAGCAAAGGCTTTTAAGAAGCACAATAAACAGCCGATAAACACACGAAAAATGTTCATCCTTAGTCATCAGAAAAATGCAAAAGAGCATCACCAGGAATGACACACTGTGTGCATCCACCAGAATGTCTAACACTGAAAAGACCATCGGCGCAGTGTCTTGGTGACAACACAGAGTAACTGGAACCCTCCTGCACTGGTGACGGGAGCATCACAGGGTGAAGGCTGTTTGAAAACTGTCTTGGTGGTTTTTTCCGGTTAGACATATATCTGCCTTTGATGATGAATTTTAGGTGTCATCTTGAATGGTCAAAAAGGTGCCCAGATATCTTGCAAAAACATATTATTTTGTAAGCATTTGTTTGTGGGTGTTTCTGCAAGAGATCCACAGTTGGATAGTTCAACTGAGTAAAGATGATCGCCCTCACCACTGCCGGAGCATCATCCAATCTGTCAAGGGTTTGATGGAACAGGAAGGCAATTTTGGATGGGCAAATTTGTTTCCTGTTTGAGCTGGGACATCCATCTTCTGCCTCAGACATAAGAGCTCCTGGTTCTCAGGCCTTTGAACTCAGACAGAATTCTTCCTGCAGCCTTCCTGAGCCTCTGGCTTGCAGATGCAGGCTATAGGACTTTTGGGTCAAACATATATGAGTCAGTTCCCTCCCTCCCTTCCTTCCTCCCTTCCTTCCTCCCTTCCTTCCTCCCTCCCTCCCTCCCTTCCTTCCTTCCTCCCTCCCTTCCTTCCTTCCTTCCTTCCTTCCTCCCTCCCTTCCTTCCCTCCCTCCCTCCTTCCTTCCTTCCTTCCATCATCTATCTCTATCATATCCATCCATCCATCCATCCATCCATCCATCCATCCATCCACCTTCTATTGGTTCTGTTTCTAGAGAATCCCGACTAATATGCTACTTTATGACCCAGCAATAACAGTACTATCCAAAAGAAATAAAAAGTCTATGGTTGCACAAGTGACTATAACCAAATGCTTACAGCAGCTTTGTTCAAACTAACCAAAACTGGATCTGCGACACATGAAGTGTAAACTCCCCGTCTGTGGCTTGCTTTTCTATTCTCTTACCATGGTCTTTTTGAAAGTAGTTCCCAGATTTTGCTGAAGTCTCATTTACCAAATTTTTCTGCTACGAATCATGCTTTTGATGTCATATCTAAGAAGCTTCAGTCACAAAGGCCCCCTCCCCCACGTCCTTCTAGGCACAGTGACGCGATTCTGGTCTCACCACCTGCTCTCGCGCTGAAGTTGTCGCGGGCGTTGCCTTACTCTCCTGGTTGGACAGTAAGTGGTGTGTCACCCTGCCAAGGTCACACAGCTAGGAAGATGGGGTAGTAGGACTTGAAGGCAGGTCGCTCTGACAACTGTGGGAATCACAAGGTTAAAAACAGCATCCTCCAGGTCAGGAGCCGGGAGTCCTCTTTGCTCGTCAGCCCTCTGCCCAGGCTCTATCTGAATGTTCCCCAGACCTGGATTCTGCGTGCTGAAGGCCTCCCTCTCTTATCGACTTCCTGTCTGTCCTGTTTTGCTCCCTTTCAGTTTTTATTCCCTGGACTTTCTGCTCTGAATACTTCTCATTTGGATGCTTCTACAATACCCTCGTTTAGGACATCACGATGAGCATTGGCAGCAATATTGCTCAAGTTCAAAGACACCCCAGGTGCAGGTAAGCACAATTCCAGGTCAATCAGTGCAGGAGCTCCAGGGAAGCAGGGAGGGGCTCCTCCAGGTGCATGGGAGAAAAGGCAGCCAGTTGACATTTCTTGAGTGGCTTTCTCAATGTCCTCTCCTCCTTCTCTTGGTCACGGCACCGTCAGCGTCCTCAGTGGGGAGACATCCCTTCTGTGTCAGACCTGGCCAATCAGTGACTGCAGGGACCTGTGGGAGGGGGCTGGGGACACAGCCTGAGCTGGTGGGATGTTCCAGGTCTTTCCCCTCCAGCTCTGGGGAGCTGGAGCAGGAGAAGCCTGGTGGTCATCTTTGCCATCTCGTGGGATGTGGAAGAAGAATGCCATCCCAGAGGAACAGAAACCAAAGATAGACAAAGTTCCTGCTGAGCTCTGCACCTACCCCCCTGAAGGTCTTGGTTACTATAGGGCATTCCCTAGGGAACTTCGTGAGTCCGTTACCTGAGCTTCTCTGGTGGGCATGGTCCACTAGGAGCAGTACCTGCTGCTTGTTAAATTCCCATCGCAGTGGGTTGGTATCAGCGGAGGCCCCACTAACCGCCCCGTGTCTCTTCCTCTGGGTGTGTCTTTTGTAGCACCTGCTAATGAGAAGTGAGGCCTGTCTCCCCGCTTCTTCAACTGGGGTTGCTTCTCGCTTTGGAAGGGGGAATGCAGCGAAAGTCACAGTGTACAAATTGTAAGCTGGAGTTCTGCCACGGGAGAAAGCCCAGGCTGGCCTGCGGAAAGATGAGACAGCACGTGGAGGGGAGCGGGGACCCCAGACCACAGCCAGCCAGTGCTACGAGAGCCAACCTTCTGCTGACCACACAAGCACAAGCGGCTCCAGCAAAGACTACATGGTCTGTCCAGCTGAGCCCAACCTGTTATTGACCTACAGAGCTGTGGGTTAAACACCGGTGATTGTGGGGCTGGAGCGGTGGCTCAGTGGTAACAGTGCTTGCCTGGAATGCGCAAGTACACGGGTTCAAACCCCAGCATCATGTACACAACGAAGTGCTGGAACAACAAAAGCCACATAAAAAATTAAATAAAATTGATTTTCTCTCTCTCTCTCTCTCTCTCTGTCACTATTCCTCTCTCTTTAAAAATAATTGGTGATTGTCTTAAAGTGCTAGATTTTGGGGTGATCTGTTTGCTGTAGTTATCAACTGATACTCTTCTTTAAGGGGAGAGAGAGAGAGAATCAATTTTGTTTAGTTTTTCATGTGGCCTTTGCTGCTGACACTTCGTTGTGTACATGGTGCTGAGGTTTGAACCGTGTCCTGGCGCATGCCAGGCAAGCCCTGTAACTCCTGAGCCACTGCTCCAGCCCCTTAACTGATACTCTTATTGCAACTGACATACTTTATGAACTTTGGTTAATATGCTAGTTTTGGAGACAGGTGCGATTTGGAGCTCTGGCTCTGCAGCATACCAGCTGTGTGACCTTGGGCAATTTCTTTAAACTGTTGCTCTCATCTACAAAACGGTGCTGTGGCTAATATGATATGTCCCCTCGGAAACTCCTGTTGAAGGTGGATTGCCGCTGCGATGGCGTTTAGAGGTGATTGTGTCATTAAGAGTGCTTCCTAACCGCCTCACGGGACTGGATGAGTTACTGCGAGAGCGGATTGCTATGGAGCGGGGCCACCCCTTGTATTTTCCTTGTGCCGCAGTAGCTGCTAGCCCTCCCGCTTTTCCGCCATGGGGTGTTGCAGCATGAGCTCCTTGCCAGTTGCTGCTGCCTGACATTGGACTTTCTGCCTTCAGAACTGCGAGTTAAATAACTTCTTTCCTTTATAAATTACCCAACCTCTGATATTCTGTCATAGCAACAGAAAATACACTAAGGCAAATGGGCATAATAATAATACTTAGGCACATGCCTGGCACACAGTAAATCTTTCTGTGTGTGGTGTGTTATTGTGGACAAAACTCTTGGTCCATCTTGCTAGGTTGCGTTCCACAGCTGAGGAGGTAAGCCTCAGGAGGCTGACTTGATAATAGTTACTGTATATAGAGGGTTCCCTCATGTCCTAAGTTTTCGCAGGTGACATCTTCCAGAATCAGAGCCGCAAAGGCCACGGTAGGGAGAAGTCTGCGCTCCCATCTCTTGGACAGGACGGTGGACACGGGGCCTCAGGTGTTTCCAGGCCGGCATCTTTTCAGGAGCTGATCCTGAGAATGGGAGAGCAAGGACACCAGAGGGATCCAGAGAGGGGCCTGTTTATCCTCATTCCACCAGAGAAGGGACCCTGACAGGTGCCATTCCCCAGCCACAGTCTCATTCAGCTTCCCACAATTGGGTCATCCACCTCTGAGCCCACAGGACACCATGTCTAGACTCTCTCTCTCTGTCCCAGTCCACGCCAAGCCAGAGCAATGAATCACAGAATAAATAGGTCTTAGACTCTATGTGCTTCCAAAAGTCAAAACAATTCCATCTTAATTCTTACCACCAGGATTCTACACATCCACATATCCTGATGTGCTCAGCTCCCACCAATTCCCAGCGCCCTGTTCCCTCCCACCCTTTTCCCTCTGTCACACACACACACACACACACACACACACACACCATCTATCTCTTGCTAGAGTGGTATTTAGTCTTCGGGCTTTCGTTGCCAACTTATTGTTCTCTCTGTCACTTATCTCCTGACATATTTTCTATTTATTTGCCTTCTCCCACTAAAATATAAAGCTCCAAGAGGAACATTTTGTTCCTGATGTATTCCCAATGCCTCAAATGGTGCCTTGCGCATAATGAATGCTCAAGGAGCATTTGCTGAATGAGTGAATGAACTGTTGGCGCTGTGTCAGGGCCAGGGCGGGGAATGATTCACGGGTCTTCGGTCTTCGAGAGGAATGGGCGGTGAGTGAAGCATCAGAAGACCCCGTGTTTACAAACGTCTTTAATTTTTCATGCTGGGCCCAGTAGCACACGCCCGCAATTCCAGCAACTTGGGAGGCCGAGGTAGGAGGATTGCAAGTTCAAAGCCAGCCTCCACAACTTAGTGAGACCCTATCTCAAAATAAAAAATAAAAAGGGCTGGAGATGTGGCTCTGTGGTTAAGCATGCCTGGGTTCAGTTCCTGGTAGCAAAACATTAAAAAAAAACACCCCAAAACAAAACACTTTCAAGCTTTTAAAATAAAAGACATTATTCTTATTTGAGATGTTGGCAACTTGGAAATAGAACTGTGGTTCCTGTTTGGCAGATAAAGAAATCCAGACCCAGACAGGTGAGTGTCTAAGATTCCAGAACTGGCCAGTGGAAAACCTAGACCAGTCCCCATGTTCTGTGGAAGTGGAGAGGAGGAACCACGCACATGGATGGAAAGTGAAGGTCAAAGCCAAAACAGTGCATGGAAGTCCTGCCGTTCTGATGTTGCTCGTTCCAATCCCTCCTCTTGCAGGTTAGCACAGACCCCAGAGCAAGGCAGCCCGCTGTCCCAAACAGCTTTTTACATGCATAAGATGGGAAGAGGTCACTGGCTGGCTGCACGTCATTCAAATCAAGGTGACGTGTTCCATCTTCCAGAAAGCTCAGGAATAATGACAGCACAAGATTTCTATTTTATTTTCATGTGTGAATAACTTTGAATAAGGTGTCTTGACTGGGGGGTGGAGCTGTGTTTAGAAACACTAAGAAGAAAGCTTTCTCTTCCTTTTCCCCACCTTGTGGTTGGACTAGTCTTCCTCCCTCCTGCACCTTCTCTGGAAATCTCTACCTAAATGCTGCTGGTGGCTTGGGTATAGAGTGGTGTGCTGTCTGAAAGTCCCACCGACTTGGGCTTCTGCAGGGCTGGGATGAGCCTGGAGTTTGCAAGAGAGAACCCAGGTGGAGTGAACGTTTCCATCCCTTGACTGTGAGCAGGCACTCGGGGCTGTCAGGACTGGGATGTGGGAGTTTTTCATGTTGACCTCAGTGATGTCAGATACGTTGTTCTTCCATCCACGGCCTAATTATCTATCTGGGGAGTGGTAGGATTGATCAGAATCCTTGTATTAATTTGATTTAATTCACTCTCTGTTTGTGGAACAAAATGTGAAGAAGCACCCTGATTTGGCCAAGGTGTGAAGCGATCAGAGCAGTCGGACAGCAAAGCAATGTGGTAGACACCCCTCAGTCCTCAGTAAGAATTCCCACCGCCGGACCCACGTTCAGAACTGGACCCCGTGTGCTGCGTGAAGGAGTCGTCAAATGACCAGAGGGGCTCCTCCGTCTCTCCCTGGGTGGACACCAGGTATTCCCATGGTCTCCCAACCTCCAGGTCACACTCATCCTTCCTCCTCTTCACTGCTCCTGTAATCTTCATAAGCTGAAAATGAGTTTGTGCCATGCTCAAGTCTAAGAAGCTAGCATTCCTCCAAGACCCCACTGCCCTCAGCTTCAACTCTATCACGTCCTTCATTCATTCACCCAGCAGAAGGCTTCCCGAGGCCAAGACCAGCTCAGGCTCAGAAGGTGCTCAGGGAGCTGCAGGAGGGTTTAGGGATGTCCGTCTCCCCTGAAATTGTGCACAACTTAATACGGAAATTCCTACATGCATTTGTGTGTGTGTGTGTGTGTGTGTGTGTGTGTGTGTGTTGCGGGGTGGTGCTGGGCATTGAACCACTGAGCCACGTTCCTACCTCTTTTTACTTTTTATTTTGAGACAACATTTTGCTAAGTTACTTACAGCCTCACTAAGTTGCTGAGGCTGGCTTTGAACTTGTGATCCTCCTGTCTCAGCCTCCTTTGTTGCTGTCATTACAGGTGTACTCCAACCACTCCTGGCCTGTGCAGAGTTCTCATTAAATTCTCAAAGGGATCTATACTCCCCTCTCCCACAAATTAAGGCCCAGCGCTCTATAACGGGTGGCAGTTTGGGTTTCTCATTATGACAGATGCTTTCCCCAGAGTGATTGCTCTAAGAGCCAAGGCTCCTCAGACTCAGTCTTGGAAGTCCCAGAGCATTATCCCGCCCACTCTATTGGCCAAACAAGTTACTAACATCAGCTCTGGTTCTAAGTAGAGAAAGTTAGACTTCATCTTTAGGTGTATACACGGCGGGGGAAGAATGATTTAGGACCATCTTTGGAGGATACCTTATGGGCTAACCCTTTTGCCAATGCCAGCAAAGCTCCCGTTTCCCTCAAGTTTTGGCTATTTCTGAAATCATTAATTGACTACTAATTAGATGCATGCACCTTGGTGTATCTGATAGGACACACTGGATTGTCCCATCACGCAAACAGCCAACATCTTGTGAACCTTATTTCTCACTTGTACACGTGGCTGTGGAGCTGAGCACCTTAACCTGGGACCTGGCTGGCAAGCCCAGCAGGATGGGAGCGATGCTGGTACCACAGCACACCGGCTCCCACGGCATCCAGCTGGATGGCACAACACTGCCACTCACTGTCATTGTCCTCCGTGAGTCATGTGGCCACACCTGACTCTACCCTGATGGCCCGTTGGTGGCCACCACAGGCAGTGTCTGTGCGTTGTCAGAGGCTAACTCCTCAAAGCCAGATCTATACTTTCCAAGGTAGAACTCGGCAGTCGCGGGTTGAGTAAAGGGAGCAATTTTGAGGATGTCCTAGGATCCCCTACCTTACAGCAACTTCTGCAGGCCCTGACCAAAGTCCACCAGCTTTCAGGTCCTGCTTCCTCCTCCTCCTGAGTCCGGGCGGGTGGACGCTCCCTCTGTGCACGCTGGGCAGGAACATGCAAGGATGACAGATTTCGCTGTTCCTCTTTGCTTAGAAGCAATCTCATAAAGAGTGCGGGACGGCTCAGCCCTGTCTACTGCAAACGGCAGGCGACACGCTCCTCTGTGGTGTCTATAAGACTAGATATGCAACCCCCATAAGGCCAAAGACTCAGATCCCCACCTTCCCACAGGTCTGCTCAGCATCTCAGGGGAGGGTCGATAGAGTCAAGTAGGTATAGTTCTAAATTCTGCTTCTGTCACTGTCTAGTTTGGGGCCTGGTTTCCATGTCTGCAAAATAGATACAGCAATACCTACCTTACAGGGTAGGACTAAAAGATTAAAAAATGGCCACTCCATACACTGGCTGTGTGACCTTGGGTAATTTACTTAACTTCTCTGTGCTTCTGTTGGTAAGAGGCATAAGCAAGTAGTGCCTTGCATGTGCAGTGCTGCCATTGGCTATCATTAATGGCATGCAAAGTGGCTGAGGTGCAGAGGCCTCCATGGAGTGTGAGTTCTCATCTCTCCTCCCTCAGGATGGTGGCAGGAGTCTTTTTTTCTGAAGCCACCACAGAATTCCAGGCAGCCCATTTATCTGGCTATGAACAGTTTGAGTGGCCTTGGTTCACCTTCAGGCAACAGAAAAATAACATAATGCTGCCACCTGGTGGAGAATGACAGTAAGCACTCCTGTGAGTGAGGGCCCGTGGCTCAGGGCAGGTGGAGACCTGGGAAACAACACTGGGGTGCCCAGGGGCGCCCACTGGGGCCCATGGGCTCTCTGGAGCCACATCAGTGGACTGTCCTACTCATCCACTCTGCACCAGGCCTTGTCACGGGAAGCCCAGGTCTGAACCACACAGCCCAGGGCGGAGGGTCTGCGGTGACCTTCACTCCCACTGCCGGACCTGCCTCGGGTTGGCGTGGGAGACCCAGGAGGGAAGACAGGGCCCTGCTTCCCAGGAACTGGCAGGAAATGGATGGGCTTAGTTTTTTTTTTTTTTCTTTTTTTGCTGTGTGATCTTGGATGAGTCAGTTAGCGTCTCTGAGCTCCAGTTTGCTGGTTTGCAAAATGGAGTTACTATGTGTGAAGACGGTTTACCATGATGTATGTAGAAGGTGAAGCATTGCACTGAACAGAAAGCACACAAGAAATTTTAGCTACTGTAACGATCAGGGTTCTTTTATGGCGGATAAGCACGCGTGAAATAATGAGGGGAAAAAAAACGTCCACCTAGTGGACCAGGTGGACATTTCCAGAGCCTACAGGAGCAGAGGGACAGACTTGTTCCCGAGCCACAGAGGTTAGGCGAGCCCTCGCGGAGAACACTGAAGCCCTGAGGAAGCTCCCGCTGCAGGAACCAAAGCATTGTCCTCGACTGGCCGTCACCGTCGTGGCGAAGGCTTGGCTCTGACAATGTGCTCAGACCTGGGCCAGCAGCTAAACGCTTCATAGGGAACCACCTCTGCTTTAAACAGATTACTGGGATATACGCAAAAAGTACAAAGAGATTAAAAACCAGCATAGCATTCACGCTGGGAAGTAAGATAACAAATGTAGGAAGCTTCTTGGCTCCCCCACAATCGCCTTTTCCCTCGCGCCCCGCCCTGCAGGCAACCGCTGTCCTCAGCGTGGTGTCTTCCTCCCCACCCATGCGTTTGCACCATCACTACGTATGTGTTCCAAACAACATGTGGGAGAACTGCATATTTTAAACCTTTAGGTCAATATTGCATAGGTTATGTATCTGTTTTTTTTTTCTGCTTGGGCTGCCATTACAAAATGCCACAGGCTGGGTGGCTGAAACCATAGAAATACTTTTTCTTTTTGGCACTAGGGATTGAACCCAGGGGTGCTCAACCACGGAGCCACATCCTTAGCCCTTTTTATATTTTATTTTGAGACAGGGTCTTCTAAGGGGCTTAGGGCCTCGCTGAGTTGCTGAGGCTGGCTTTGAACTTGCGATCCTCCTGCCTCAGCCTCCCAAGTTGCTGGGATTTCAGGCATGCACACCGTGCCTGGACAGAAATCCATCTTAACTCACAGTTCCGGAGGTTGGCATTCCAAGATCAAGGTTGCAGTTGTCTTGGTTTTTTGGTGAGGGCTCTCTTCCTGCCTAGCAGATGACCATCTTTTCACTATGTCCTCACATGGATTTTCTTTGGCGTGTATACATGGAAAGAGGAGAAAGAGAAAAAGAGAGAGCAGGAGGCTCCTTAGTGTTGTTTATAAAGGACACTAATGCTATCAGATGAGGGCCCCACCCTTATGATGCCCCTTAGCCTTAATTACTTCCTTAGAAAGTCCACCTCCAAATGCAGCCACTCTGAAGTTAGGTCTTCAACACATGAGCTTCAGGAGGGCCAGAAACATTCAGTCCATGGTGTGTATTTATACTGATACACGAACAGCTGCAAATGGTTTGGTCAAACATCAAGGACTTGGAGAGAACAGGACTGGAGAACCGGTGACAAGGAAGTCTGGGGACACAGGTGGCTAGACCCTCAGCATGGGCCCAGACGGAGGACACTCGTGTCCCACAAGGTGGCTCGTCAGGAAGCATCTTTGCAGAGGAGGGTCTTGGTGGTGAGGTGGATGAAAGGATGTGCCCTGCGAGTGTCACTCTTCATCTTTCCCCGGTGTGGATACGTGCTCGCGCTGGTGGAGGAGGCCCTACACGCCTGAGAATACCAACTTCCCCTCTGCCACGGCCGGCCTGGCTGTGGCTACCACCGAGTGCTTGATTTGCCAACAGCAGAGACAAACACCAGTCCCCAATAAGATTCCACTAATCAGCCTCCGAATGGCGAGTGGGCTACCTCGGACCCCTTCCTCAGGGAGTGGCGCAGAGACTTGTGCTGCCTGGCGTAGATGCCTCTCCTGGGCATGGATCTGCTTCACCTGGCCGCAGTGCTCTTGCTGCCTCTCCATCTGTCTCTAGGCTCACATAATAAATCCATTCTCACGTGCCAACCTGACAGGCCAGCGCCGGCCTCTTCATCTCATCTGCCTTCAAGCTTCATACTAGACCCGTTCCAGGTGCCCTTGCCAGCCCAGTAAACCCTGAGAGTACTGACTTCATTAGTCCCGACGCTCCCTGTATCAGACAGCTTTCCAGAGATACAGAGAATCAGAACCGATAGGGTGAGAATGGCTGCAAGTGCAGAGAAAGAAACTAACGTAAGGAGCCCGGCAAGTCCCGCGGGCTGCGATCAGCACGCTGAAGACTCAGGGCAGCCAGGCTGCAGTTGCGGGGTGGGAAACCAGAGCGGAGTCTGAAGGCAGCCAAGACCCGGGAGCCAGCTAACAGTCGGCAGCCAGTTGTGTCTTACTTTAGTCCTATCGGGTCCTCCGAGGGTTGGGTGAGCCCCACCCAGATTAGGGAGGCCAATGGGCTTTCCCCAGTCTAGCATTGGACTATTAGTCTCATCCAGAAACGCCCCTGTGGGCATGCTAGGAAAAATTTGCCCAGATGTCTGGACCCTCGCTCAAGCTGTGAGGCAGCCTGGCCTTCTGGAAGGAAAGGGTGGCGAGGGGGCACATCTTGGGCAGGACACGCACCATCCCGCGAGGCTGCTGCTGCAGGTTACATCCTTGAATAGCTTCCAAGCAAGGGAAGGCTGCTGTCCTCCAGCAAGGGAGGGGAGGCCACCTGCGCCAGCCCAGAAGGTTCAGGGGATTCTGAAGGGCCAGTTTCCAGGGAGCATCTGTCACCGTCCCAGGCTCCACTCCTTTCTCCTCTCCTGTCTGTCCTGGTGTTAGCAAAGGGGACCTTTCTCAGGCAGCTTGTGCGGCTCTGTAACCTTCCCGGGAACCCCTGGGGCTTTGGCGGTGCTGGCTCCGGGGTGTGGGGGTGTCTGGCACGCTGGGGAGGTCTTCTTGCTTTCACGGCCAACCTGCACCTGCTGTCCTTTTTCTTCAAGACCTACAAGTACATGGAATTCCTCAGGTTTTAGAGAAGGTTCCCTTGGGGAGGTGGGGCTGGGTGAGTATGGGAGGAGATGTGCCGGGGGTGGGGGGTATCTTTCCCAGCTTCAGGGCTCACCCTGCACGTTGGTGCCATGAACGACTAGAAATCAGGCCTGCCTGTTGCGGTAGCCACTTCTTCGTCTCCTAATATGAGTCCAGTTCAGGGAAATTTTCTGCCTCCCACTCCAGCCTCCTCCCTCTGCCCTTGAGCTCTGTGGGTTTTGCCTTCCCTCCAGCATTCGAGGCAAGCACTCTACCACTGAGATATAACCCCAGCCCCTTTTAGTTTTCATTTTGAGACAGGATCTCATCAAGTTGCCCAGGTTGGCCTTGAACTTGCAATCCTCCTGCCTCAGCCTCCCTAGAGGCTGGGATTGCAGGTGTGTGCCCCACACCCAACCTCTTAGGGTGAATTTTGATCCTCTGCTCCCTCCTCCCCCACCATCCCAGACCAGCACCACTCTTCCTGTGTTCCTGCTCCTGACTCAACCTTGGTTTCTGTTTCCAGTAATTTTCCCTCTGAGTAAGGATCTTTCTAGAATGAGTCAGGGACTGAAGTTGTCCTACTCTCCTTGCCCCGCCCGCATCCTTGCTGGGCTATTTTTTCAGTCCCCTCTGTGGAGCTGTGGGACGTCACTTCCTGTCCAGGATGCCTAGGCTTCTCAGGATGTGGTCTTCTCATTTGGGGGTTTGGATTTGTGGGGGACTTTCTTACTTTGGGGACCAAGCTCGCTGTTGCTGGTTGGATGTATTTGAACACATCTTAGGGACGGATGGGTTTCCTGTCACCTAATGTGGTTGAAGAAGTTATACGGTTTTATTTTTTTTGTTCTCGTTCTATTTATTTATTTATTTGAAGGGTATCTTATCTGGTCTGCTTGGTTGTCAGGAGAAGTTATAGAGACTGAAAAACTAAACTGCCTCATGACCATATTGCCCTTGAATTGTATTCTTATAACTTTTCCTTCTAATTTTCTTTCTCATACCCTAACTTTTTCTTTTTAAAGAGAAAGAGGGACAGTGAGAGAAAGAATCAATTTTACTTAGTTTTTCATGTGACTTTCGTTGCTCTGATCCTTTGCTGCGTATGTGATGCTGGGATTTGAATCCGCGTTCCCGTGCATGCCAGGCAAGCACCGGAACTGCTAAGCCACCGCTCCAGCCGCCTAATATTTGGATTTTAAAGATATGAATCTTCCTCCAAATTCTGCTTTGGTTGAAGTCCACAGATTTTGATACATAGGGTTCTTATGTTATTTATTTTTAAAGATGGGGCAATTTCTGTTTTGGTTACTTTTCAACCCAGCACCCCTCTTTTCAAATATTGGTTTGTCATTTCCTTGGTGTAGAGACTTCGTTTCTACATGTCTGTGTCTTGGTTACTATTTAGTGTTAGAAATGTGGGGATTGCAGGGGCTGGAGCGGTGGCTCAGTGGTTACGGC
>PVKS010010375.1:0-60419 GCA_004027875.1 Aplodontia rufa | reverse complement strand
ATGGAGTTTTCCTCAGCAATTAGAAACAATGATATTGCAGCCTTTGAAGGTAAATGGATGGCTATGGAAGAAATTATGCTGAGTGAAATAAGCATAACTCAGAGAACCAAGGGTCGAATGTTGTCACTCATCTGTGGAGGCTAGAGATAGACCCTGGCCATTTGAGAAAGGAAGTCTAGTATCATGTTTTATAATCTGGATAAGGTGTAATGTCATACATCCTAAGGCATTTGAAGAGATGTATTGGGAAGAAGGGTGGGGGGAGGGATAAGGGTGGGTAATTGGGGGGGCTCTTGGGGAGAAATCTAATTTTCAGAATTTATATATATATTATATTATCTGTTCAACAAATAAATTTCTGAATAAAATAAATTTTTAAAAATGCAATCTTCTGATCTTTAAAAATTCTAACAAATAAAGCAAAGAACTATCTAATGTCTTAAATATTATATTAAGAAACAATTATAATCCCAAAATATATAATATTTTGGGATTATATATAATATATAATCACGGTCCAATCTAGAGAGATTGAGGTAAATGTCCAGGTACTTCTCCAGGGATGCTTTTCTTCCCACTTCATGTCTTGAGATCATCCCTCCCATATCTAGGGTCTGTTCTACATCATATTTTGTTCCCTTAGTAAAAAGACCCCAAACTTAAATCCTCCTATTTAAAACATCTGTCATCCACTTGGACCCTCCCCTTCAGTTTTAGTTTCTAGTTCAGCTTGTTATTGACAATGTGAACTCATTATTGACACTTTTGAGTCCCAGTGAATGACTTAAGTTTTGCTGACTCAGATGATCACATCTACTGAATACCTGTTAAATAACTTTAAAAATCCCCAAGTTACATGCAAATATATATATATATATATATATATAATATATATATATATATGTTATACACACACATATATATACACACATACATATAGGAAGACTTGGTTTATAAAAGTTTACAAATCCCACATTCTCAGTACAATAAGATATGAATCAGTTAATAAAATGGACCACAGAAATTCGTACACATTAGTAGGAGGATTAGGCATTTTTTTAATTGGTCCTATTAATCACTGTTCCAAATAAAATAGTGCAGAACATCCTGGGAATTTAACATAGTCTTATAGGACACTGAATAAGCTATTTTCAATATGAAATCATCTAGTCTATAAGAAACCTGTGTATGGTCATAGCTTGATTTCCCAAAGTAATATTAGTGTAAGTTAAGTAATTAAGAAGAGAATATTGGATTGGAATCAGGAAGCCTGGACTTGACCCAGAATCAACCTTCAGTAATTTACTTAATTGCTTATAATCTCATTTTCCCTAAACCCTTCTCAAAGTTGCTAAAGTATGCTGCAGTTTAGACCACAAAGTTCCATACAGATGATGATGTTCTCATATTGGGTGCTTCACTACAGATATTACTAAACCCTGAAACCATCATTTCAAACCATAGTTACAATAATGACACTGTGGAATTCCACCAGATTTGGAATTTTTTGTAGTTGTTATTCTGTAGTTCTGTTTTGTTTTGCTACAGTTCTGACCAAGCAGAAGGTTGGGTACTAAAGCAATTTGCTGATGGATAGAAAGGCATGAGAAATTCTACATCAAGGGCCTGTTTTCTAGATACCTCTCCATTTGAGTCATACTTGGAACCCTGTAACCCGGGGATTTCTCCGAGGTCATTGGCAAGCAGTGAGTTTCAGAGGACTAGAATACCTGGGGCAAGGGAGCAGCTCCAGGCCAGAGAATCTTGGCCAGTGGAGCAGCTCTAGCTAATCCCACCTAGGCAGCAATTTCTACTGTTGGGTTTTTAGCAGCAAGTGCAAAAGATGCACTGCGCAGAAAGCTGGAAGACAAGACAGGCTCCTCCCATCTGTTGGCCCATGCTCAGGTCATCAGGCTACTTACTGCCTGAGAGATGTCACTACAAAGGGGAGAGGATAACCCACCTGTCTCCAAATATATCACTCACAGGGCTTGGCCCTTTGCAACTCATTACTCCAATGAGATAATGACATAATGCATGCAATATCCATGACATTATTTATATAGAATTCTTAGCATAATGTCTGGCACACAATGAGATGTCAAAAAATTTTACTCAGAGGAATGTTATGGTTAGTTGTCCCTATAAAATAAGTCATTGAAACTACTTTAAACAAAGGGTAGCACATTGAGCCATAGTCATTAACACTCAGTTCACTGACTGACTATTTAGATTTGATGGTGACCCCAGATAGCATCCCTAGGAAGAACGACATGGAGGAAATAAGGTGGGACACAAGGATTTGAAAGATATAAGAGGTTGTTGATTAGAGATGGCAGGATCAGATGGTCATTGTAATAGGGACAAGATAAGGATTCTATGGTTCTATTGGGCAAACAAGATGATCTGAAAGTGGAGGGAAAATATGAAATACATGGGGCAAAAGAAAAATCCCTGTTTAAAAATCAGGAAACATAGAACTCATCCAAACTCAGGCCCCAGCCAGCTGTTTGACTTTCACAAGTCACTGTGCCTCTCTTGGTATTAGTGTATTCCGTATAAAGGGTAGAGTGGAATTAGGTTACCCCTGAGGACACTTTCAGGAGTACAAAAGGCAAAGCTTTCCTAACTTCTCTCAAAATAGCCTCTATATGTAATGAATTCACAATATGGATAAACGTTTAGAAAAATTCTATAAATGTAAACACTATAACAGCTACATAAGGTGACTTATGAACAAGTCAAGCTTAAAAAATATACATCTTATAAAACTGCAAACAATATTTGTTGTCCCAAGGCTCCAGTAAATCTTATCTATATCCTGATTCTTTTACAGTTTAAAACCT
This sequence comes from Aplodontia rufa, assembly GCA_004027875.1. Classification (NCBI taxonomy): domain Eukaryota; kingdom Metazoa; phylum Chordata; class Mammalia; order Rodentia; family Aplodontiidae; genus Aplodontia; species Aplodontia rufa. The sequence continues at coordinate 57,573 of PVKS010010375.1, read as the reverse complement.
GTAAAGATACCTTGTGAATGATTTTTTAAAATAAATATGTTTTAACCAGCTGTAAAGGGTCATGTCAAAACCTTTGCAAGCTTTCAGGTTAAAAATGCATATATTCTAACACTTGCATGGTTTGTTTTTATTCATGACACATAACTTATTTTGGAATTTTAAATCATGTTAAAGAAGAGCATGAAACTATGTTTATCAAAATTAGAAGATTAGTTATCAAAAAGAAGAAAAGAACTCAATGTTTAAGGCAAGTGTATTTTTTTCTCTTACTGTTTTCTAAGGAAATCAAAAGTTTTCTCTAAGCATCTCTGTTTTATTAAAATAATAAAGTTTTGAAAGGTTCATATAAAAGTAAAGTGAAAGAGTTCAAAAGTTCTCCCAAGCTGAACCCAATGACTTATAAAGATAGATCTATAAAAGGCACAAAGGAAAATGGTATAAGATTATGAGGACCTTAGCTAGATTCCTGAGCCCATTTTCAGAAAGTTGGAATGAAAGAAAGGGTCAATCAATGAGAAACTTTTATATAAATGAATATCTACGGAATCTCCTTGAGCTTAAATATGTATAGTCTCCTCCATCCCACCTACCCCACCACCATCAACAACCTACGTGCAGAGGAGCTTTGGCACTGAGTGTAATTTAGTGGATGCAGCATCCATCCAGTCTTTTCAAGGAGGAGGCCAATGCTGTGCTCCTATACCTAGAGGATATGTTTTGCGTTGCTTTGATAGCTTGGGTAATAGATGGATTTGCACCTATCTATCCCTACTCTGATACAGGAGCAAATGTACTTGATCATGAACATAAATGTGCAGGCAGCTACCCATGGTCAGGAGTTTCATCTGTGGTCAAGCCTCAAGGTAGAGCTCAAGTCTCCTCATGGCAATGCAACTAACCAATATGGCAGTTGACGATTTTTCTGATAATTCTTCGTAAAACACCTTTCTGTTCATTACATTGGCCTAGTCATAAACTTTCCATGGTCACAAGATAACAGATCAAAATACAAAAGCAAAATGCATTCCTGTATGCAGCAGCAAATGATTGAAATATGGAATTCAAAAACACTATTTACAGTAGCATAAAAAAATCAAATACTTGGGAATAAATCTTTTAAAAAAGATATTCAAGACCTGTAAATTATAAAATATTATTAAGAGAAATTAAAATGAACCTAAATATTTGGAGTGATGTATCATCTTTTGAATTATGAAATTCAGTTCTGTATTATGAAGCTATCAGTTCTCTCGAAACTGATCTACTGACTCAGTACAATTCCAATAAATATTTATTCTTGATTCCAAAGTGCATATAGAAATGTGATAAATCTTAGCAGCCAAAATAATTTTCTAAACAAATGACAAGTTTGGGGACTCATGCTACCTGAATTCAAGACAAACTATAGCGCTATAGAAATTAAGCCCACTTGGTAGTAGTGTAAAGCTAGATAAATACACCAATGGGATAAAACTAACCGTACAGAAACAGACAAAAACATACATGGCCAATTGACTTTCAACAAATCTCCCAGTAATCCAGTGGAGGAAGGAACACCTTTTCAACAAATAATGCTGGAACAAGTGAACAAACTTATAGGGAGAAAAGCAATAACAAATAACAAACTTCTACCATTCATTTAAACCACACACAAAAGTTAATTTTAAGTGAATCACAAATCTAAATATAAAAGCTAAAAATATAAAATTTCCAAAAGAAAAACTAGGAGAATATCTCTGGACTTTGGGATACAAAATGATTAGACAGAATCCAAAGAGCTATACCATTAAAAGTAATACTAGACTTTCAAAAACACCATTAAGAATATAAAGAGACGGGGCTGGAGTGGTGGCTCGGCAGTTACAGCGCTTGCCTGGCATGCGCAAGTACACACAGGTTCAAACCCCAGCACCCACGTACACAACCAAGTGTCAAAGCAATGAATGCCATGTGAAAAATTCAATAAAATTGATTTTCTCTCTCTCTCTCTCTCTGTTTTTCTCTCTCTCTCCTTTTCTCTTAAAAAAAAGAAAAGAGACAAGCAACAACCTGGCTAGTGCTATTTTCATTACATGTCTGATAAAGAATTTGAAATCAGAACTATAATTCAATTAAAAAAAACTAATAACCCAATAAAAAAGGGCACATGGCAAAATGCTTGGACACTTAACAACAACAAAATCTACATTAATGGCCACTAAGCCATAAAAGATACTCACTATCATTAATCATGAGGGATATTAAATTAAAAGCATGCTCAGATACCATTGAACACACCACTAATATGACTAAAATTGTAAAGTCTGACAAAATCTAACGTCACAAGGATGTAAAGCGGTATGAACTCTCCTACTGCTGCTGGGAATGTAAGAGTTTCAACCACTTCAGAAAAACATACTCAAGAGAAACAAAAGCACATGTTCACAAGAAGACTTTTACAAGAATGTTTATGCCAGCTTTATAAGTAACAGTCCCAACTAGAAACATCTTAAATGTTCTTCAACAGAGAGAAAGGATAAATAAACCATGGAATTTTCTTACAATGAAATACTAGTCAACCAATAAAAAGAACAAACTATTAACATATGCAAAACATGGATGAACTTCAAAAACTTTGTGCTGAATGAAAAGGGGCTGACATAAAAGAGCATTTACTGTAAGATTCCATTTATATGAATGAAGTTCCAGAACTGACAAAGCCTATTTATGCTGAAAGATATCATAGCATTGGTTGCCTACTGGGAGAGGAAGATTGACTAGACAGGAGACCGATGGGAAAATGCCCCTTTTTGTTTAGAGAGTTGATAGTGTGGCATATACATTTGTCATAACTCATATAATTTTACACATAAGGTCTGTGCATTTCACGGTACACAAATTTTACTTCTTATTAATAACATGGTTTTTGAAATTGGTCAGATGTGAGTTCAAATCTCAAATTTGTCACTAACTAGCTGAATGTTCTTGGCCAACCCCCTTTTCCTTTCTGAGTATTAACTTGTTGCCCTGTAAAATGGAAAGGTAATTTCAATTTCACAGGGCAAACATGAGTATAAAGACTGAGATTGTTTTAAAGTGATGAACAGTATGGCCATGTAATAAATTCCAAGGCTATTTTTATACTTTGTAAAAAGTAGATTTTCAACCTTACATTCAAGACCTTCCTTAATGTCCCAACCTTCTGTTCATCCTTTCTTCCACTACTCTACTAACTTTATTGTATTTTGTTTTTAACCAAACCACAAGACACTAGAGGGTAGAATGCACCCTACCACCCCAATGTCCCGGCCACTCCTCTCTTTTCATTAGCTATAGAACCATAGGAAAGTCATTCAAACTCTCTGAACTTCAGAGTTCTCATTTTAAAATTAGGATCACAGTACCCATCCTCTATAGTCGCTTTTGGGATTAAATAAGCAAACAGCAAACAAACCTAGCAGAATGCCTAAAATACAGTATTGAAGTACAGCACGTGCTCCTACATAGGGGCTATCCTCTCTCCCTGCCACTGTCCAGCTCTGGATGTCTCACAGTATATACAGGGTGTCCCATCTGGTGTCTCAACGCACACTTGTTGAGAGGATAAAATGGCTCACAATTAGGGGAAAAAATGTCTTGGAGAACCATTTGGTTACATAGGTAACAGGATATTGTTAGAAGTAGAGGTAAAAAGCTAAGGCAAAGAATTCTGTGTGACAGTTATTTACTTCACATGGTGTCTAAGAGACCGATTAAAAGTTTATTAATGAGCTGGGCATGGTGGAGCACACCCGTAATCCCAATGGCTCAGGATTTAGCAAGGCCCTAAGCAACTTAACAAGACCCTGTCTCAAAATAAAAAATAAAAAAGGCTGGGTATGTGGCTCAGTGGTTAAGCACCCTGGGGTTCAATCTGCAGTACCAAAAAATAAAAAATTTATTAATGTACAGATCTGTATATATATCCCCTCAGTAAAGCACATATATCACTTGGGCAAAAGTGGAAGATCCTTCCATCTGTGAAATAATTCAACTTTTTGTTTGAAAATATAAAACAAAGCTGCCTAGGTACTTCAACTGTGCATTAATTTGTGTAGCAACACAACACAAACTAAAAACATTTTATTTGTTTTTTTAAAAAATAAGAGCATATTAGATTGTTCTCCAGACTTGAGTTCCTTGAGAGGTCACACTACTTGGTCTTCTGACTTAAACATTTCCATGATCAAATGTCCACTCCATTGTGTCATGTGGACTAAGAAAACTGCCCAGTCCTGTTACTGAGAACAGCAAATATTGAAAGGAACATATACTTTAGACAAAATTCTTTTAGAACAATACAATTAAGAAAGTGCAAAAGATGGTTCGAAAAACTCTACACATTTGTAGATTAAGAAATGCATAGGTCCAGCTGCTGTGGTGGCTCAGTGGCTTCAGCGCTTGCCTGGCATGCACGAGGATGCGAGTTCAAACCCAGCACCACCTACACAACAAAGTGTCCGAGCAACGAAAGTCACATGAAAAACTAAACAAAATTGATTCTCTGTTTGCTCTCTCTCACTATTCTCTTTTTGTAAAAAAGAAAAGAAAAGAAGAAATGTATGAGTCAAAGAAGAAATAAAAGCCTGCATTTTAAAAACATTGAAAATTAAGCAATAATGAAAATATTATTTTTCAGGACAAATAAATGTAGATAAAGTGATTTGGGTGAAATAATTTGTAGCATTTAATTTCACAAACGAGGCAAAATATTTGAAAATTAATGAAGTGAGCATCAAAATTAAGAATTATTAAAAACTAAAGCAAACATCAAGAATATAGAAGAAAATAATAAGGACCACAAATGAAGAGAGGATTTACAAGGCAAAAATTTAGTCATAGACTAATAAAATGACAAATCATTGGCAAAATTAATTAATAAAGATTAGAGAAGGTAAATGATAAAGGAGTCAAACTACAGACTGGGTAGAGATTCAAAAAATAAGAAGAGAACTGTGTACCAAAAATGTGAAGGCTTAGATAAAAAGGATGAATTCCCAAGAAAAAACTAATTTATGTAAATTTGGTTAAGAGAGATTGTTTTTTAAAACCCTGAGATTATAAGCACTAAAAATCATTTTTTTTAAAAAAAAATCTTCCCACACAGATAATGCTAGAAAAGTTGTATCAAGCCATTAAAATGAGAAATAATCAGAAACATATGCAAACTCGGCTAGAACACGGAAAAGAAGAGACACTCCCTGTGTCTTTTATGAGGCTAGCTGAATCTTCAGTACAACTGATGACATGATAAAAAAGAAATTATGGATAGAAAGAAATTATGGGTCAGGCTCATTAATGTGATTAGTTTTAAGAAATCCAAAGTAAAATTCTGGCAAACTAAGCTTAGCCTTGTATAACAATGCCTAAAGAGATAAAACTTCAGGGCTAAAACGGTGGCTCAGTGGTTGGAATGTCTGCCTGTCATGTGCAAGGACCGGGTTGAAACCCCAGCACCATATACATAACTAAGTGTTGGAGAAATAAAGGCCAGATGAATAAATAAAATTGTTTCTCTCTCTCCCTCCCTCTCCCCTCCCCCCCCCTTAAAAAAAAAGGTAAAACTTCTAGTCTGTTTGGTATTTTATTCTTCTGTTTATTGATTAGGGTTTCCTAATACATATAATAAATTCTAAAATGTATACTGACTCACATAATAAAAGTTTCCCTTTTGCTCATGAAAAACCCAAAATGGGCAATTTCCTTCTACAAAGAGATAGAGAGCCCAGATGCTGCTCCGGAGCTGTTGTCTTTGGTAAGTCTCTTTGGAGTTCCCATTCTCCTCCACGTAGAGTTGTTCCACAGCTCAGAGGGATAAGAGAATATTGAGGATAGTTGAAGTTCTGTCTAGAAGTGATGCCTGTCACTCACCACCTATTGGCCTGAACTCAGTCACATGTGCCACCTGACTGCAAGGGGGCCAGGAAGTACAGTGTAGCTGTGTGCTCTGGCAGAAGAGGAATAGGTTGGCTAGCCTGTATGTATCTACAACATCCCAATGACACAATAAAATTTCTCACATTAGCTTGTAGGAGGAGAAAATCCATATAATCATTAAAACACATGCAGAAAACAAATATGCACCATTTATCATAGTTCATTAAAACATTTATCAAATCAGGAAAAAGCCTGTCTTAACACAACATAGTCACTGCAGAAAGGATAAAGGCAAACATACTAAAATTTCCCTCTAGGACCAGAAGAATTAAGAGTGGGATAAAAATTCTTATTATCACAGTCTATGTTCCGTGCTGTATTGGAGGCTGTAAGTAACATAGAAATAATACAAAAATGTATAAATAATATGTTCAAGAGTTGAAAATAAGTAAGAAAACTAGCATTTTCATATGTGATTGGCTGCATAAAATGTGCAAGGTATACTAGACAACAACATAACTAACAAGAGAATTTAGCAGATCTTGAAGATTAAAAAAACAAATAAAAATCAGTTGCACTTTACATACCAACTACACAGATCAAAATACATAATATAAAGTGCCATTTTTAATATCATATCTTCAAAAATATAAAATATGCAGGAATAAATCTAATAAGTGATGTGATAACTTCATGCAAAAATGATAAACTTTATTAAAAGATGAAAAATGAATATATAAGGAAACTTATTATGGCAAAGATGTCAATTGCCTTAGTGAATCTACAGATTTAATGCAATTCCAATTAAAATCCCAATAAAATTTTCATGGACCTTGACAAGATGGTTGTAAAAAAATAAGTGGAAAAACAAAGGTCAAGAGATTAGAAGATCTTATAGAAAAAGAATATGGCATGGAGAAGGATAATCCTACCAAGTATCAAGAGTTACTATAAATACATAAAATTTAAGAGAGGGTAATTTGGGTCTCGTAAGAGACTAACAGGTTCTTCTTATGTATAGCAGAGTGGTCACTGGCAGTTCAGTGGGGGAAAGAGAGTCAGTAAATCATGTAGGGCTAATGAATCACCCTTATGAAAAGCTTGAAATGAATTTCTAACCAATTCATTAAATTCTGAATGGATTAGTATGTAAAGATAAGAGGCAAAATATAAAATTTTCAAATAATATGCAGAAGAATATATCTGTGACTTCAGGTTAGCCAAGGATTTCTTTTCACCATCAAAAAAAGAGTGAAAAATTCAACTATATTAAAGTTAAGAATGTTTTTTCACTAATAAACAGAATGGCTTCTTTGTAAAAAGACAACACAAAGAAAATGGAAAGGCAATCCATAAACTAGAATAATTATCTGTAGTGTATCACCAATAAAAGATTGTCATTCATAAAAATATATATGAAGAAACCCTAAGTTCCTCAAATCAGAATAAAACAGATAACCAATAAGAAATGGGTAAGTGTATACAGAAGAGGCAGAAAACCGTAAACAGACATGGGAAAATATGGTCATCCTCGTTAACAGAACCACAGTGAGGTACTATTTAGAACACACTGAGGAGCCTGACAGCACACAATGGATGTTTGGCAAGACTGAAGAACAATAGCAGCATTTATAAGCTGTTGGTAGTTTAAATTGGCAGAATCACCCGGGAACACTATCTGGTATTATCTAGTAATTCCAGACTCTCTGTTACTCATAAGCGTCACTGGTGAAATGTGCATAATAGCAGCTATCGTAATGGTGTAAAAGCTCTGAAAAAGAAAGAGACGTGTTATGCTTGGTCTTGTGTTTTCATGGCTGGAACTTGATCCTTCTCTTTGCAATCTCTCTTCTTTCAGTTTGGAGAAACGCCCAATAGATATGTTTCTTTGTCATTTAAATAAAGAGCAAATATGTCTTGAAATGCAAAAGTTATATCTGGAATGATCTTGTTTTCCCCAAGGGATGTTGTATTTTATTCATCATCAAAGAAAAGAGGAAAGAAATTTACCAATACCAAGGCTGGCAATTTCATTACTTAGATTAAAATCTAGGAAAACTCCTGCTCATATATGTCAGAAGGTATGGATAAGAATATTCAAAACTGCATTTCGTAAAAATGGAGATAACCCCAATTTTCACCAACAGGAGAATGATAATATAACTTTGGTGCATTCAGATAATGCAATGCTACACAGGATTGAAAATGTCCTGTGAGAGATAAACACAGTCGTCACCATAGGATGATCACTACAGAGAGGGAGAGATTGCACCAGGGAAGCTCACTGGGCCTTCAAATGGCCAATTGGTAATCATCTCTTTCCTGGTGTGAATGTGCAGTTTTGTTTTTTTCTTAATATTTTACTCACATTCTATAAATATTCTTTTGTATATGTAAATATTTAAATACTTTTAAATCCAAGCATGGTGGTGCACGCTATAACCCCAGCAGCTCGGGAGGCTGAGATAGGAGGATTGCAAGTTCAAAGCCAGTCTCAGCAACTTAGCAAAGTCCTGAGCCACTTAGTAAGACCCTGTCTCAAAATAAAAAGTACAAAAGAGTTGGGGATGTTGCTCGGTGGTTAATCCTTCCTGGATTCAACCCCTGGTAACCAAATGAATAAATAAATACTTTTAAAATTTGTCTAGTTTTCTTTGCTTATTAAATGTTGGAGATTTAAGACTTTGTACTTGCTAATAGTGTGATAGTAAATATATTCCTTTCAACATATCTCTCTAGTAATTAAATTTCTTTTCCTTCCTCTCTTTTCTTTGATGAGAAATGAAAACACAAGACCAATCACAACATGTTTCTTCCTTTATCAGAGCTTTTACACCACTACGATAGCTGCTGTTATGCACATTTTACCAGTGACGCCTATGAGTAACAGAGAAGTAAGAAGTAAGAAGTAACAGCTTTTCCTGAGAATCAAGGCAGGGATTCAATTTTCTGATTTCTAGTCTTGCATCCTTATTTTTTTTTAACTATATTACTTTGTACATGAAGGATAAATTCACCAATGGTAGGAAGAAAAAATAGGCATCAGAGAGACCTATATGATATTTTTGGTGGAGGAATTTTTGCCAAGCCTACCCATATGTAATCATTCCCATTTTGTCTCTCTTCCTTTCCACTGTTCCTCCTACTTCCTTTTTCTCCCTTTCTCTTTTCTCTTACACACACACACACACACACACACACATACACACACAGCATCTCTTTGTTTGCACATCATTGTGTCATTTAAAAAATGGAATTTAATCTAGACATGCTTGGTTGTTTTAATTTTTGAGACTAACTGATCTGCTTAGCTTGGCCTGTGAGGACCTGCATCACTAGGCCCTGCCAGCTTCTGTCAGGAGAAGGCCAGATGCACTTTATCTTCCCACCCCTTTTCAAAACAGCCTCAGATTCTCATATTCTAGTCTTTTTTTCCAGGCTAAGTGATTTATTATGAGCCTCATTTTCATCTCCTGGAAAATAAAAACATTATCTACTAATATCACAACTTTGTTAAAAATGTTACAAGATGTTTTGTGTCCCGGTAGGGACATAGAGAGTCCATGAACGGGAAGAAAAGAAATAAAGAATGAAAGAAGCTAAAGAGATTGGGATGTGGATCAAGAGATTTGTGTGGGGGGAGTCAGTGACAGAAATGTTCTATATCTTGATTATGGTGGTAGCTTCACAGGCATATCAAATTTCAAATGCACACTTAAATTGCACTTAAAATGGGTCCATTTGATTGCATATAAATCATACCTAAGGAAAGTTGATAGAAAGTGTGTACCTCTCATGATTGGACCATTCACCACTCCTCCCTCCACCCCCAACTTTCTTTCTAAGAGCCGGTAGAACTGGCCTAGGAAGTTTCAACCATGAATACTGCCTCTCACTCTCCTTAGTCTACACACAAAGAGAATTGGAGGGAAGGCAAGGAGAGGGATTGTCAGATTGGAGTTGAAGTCTGTAGCCCTGTGCGCAGGTAGGTGTCCTACCCACAAAGGCAAAGGAAGTTTGGACATTCTAGTACAATGTCCCATAGATATGAGATTCTGGATTATTACAATCCAAAACCTGCAGTTCCTCCTATGCAAGGCATGTGAGGAAGTCCTTGGAAGAGTCTGTCATGTCCACCCTGAAGTTCTCAGTTGTAAATAAACATGGAGACTGGTCCCACTTCTCTCTGAAGATCTCTGAAGGAGGATGACAAGCTAGAAAGCCTGCCCCATCAGAATAATGGAGTCTACAGTTTACTATAATTGAGAAGATGATGGAAGAAGCCATCAATCTGTCCAATCCCCATGGCTTTTTGAGTATGAGATAGATGACTTTAATAGTTTTCAGATTTAGCTAGAAGGAGTCCATGTCCTAGAAGAGAAAGTAGGAGTTATGTCACAACCCATGAGGCAAAACCTTACGTGGAAAAAGGATTAGGAATGTGGGTGTACTGTGAGGCAGAGAGGAAATTCGGGCACCTTCTCTGAAGAGTCCTTTATGTTAAAGAGAGTTAAGGTGAAGTATTTGTACTATCTCATTCTACACACAGGAAAGCGTATTGTTACCCATAACAGAGCTAGCAGAAACAGACAGAACTTGACCAAACTACCATAGGACTTGGGACACCTGGCCATTATCCTATGATAAGGTACTGGAGAAGGTTACTCCTCCATTCTCCTTTTCTTCTGCCCAATTCCTATCAGAAGGACTAGCCCTTCCCAACTATTATGTATAATTGTAAAGCTATAATAGTAACAATGACAACAATAATAACAAAGAAAAAGCGGGTTAACCCTTGAGAAAGAGGAGGTGAGGAAGACTCTCAGAGCGTGGTCATGCCTGATGGCTGACACCTTCACCTCAAGCAGCCTCTCCTGGAAGGACAGGAGAAAGTGAGCTTCCAACCGAAGTTTGGAAGTAGACAGAGCTTTTATTAAGAGAGTGACCAAAAATAGAGCTTATGCCCCAAATATCAAGACATTGGAAAAGATGGTCAACATAACCCTGTTAGAAATGGTTCTTTGAAAATGGTAAGCTAGTTTCATTTTTGTGTCCTACCAAGATGAGTTAGTTGCATAAGGAAAAGATAAAACACTTAGTAAGTGTGTAACCAAGCACCTGGCATGTGGATGAAACCCATTATTTACCCAGGCATAGAGAAGTCATTAAAAATGATTATTTTAGGGGCTGGAGCGGTGGCTCAGCGGTTTCGGTGCATGCCTGGCAAGCATGGGGACCCGAGTTCAAACCCCAGCACCACGTACACAGCTAAGTGTTGAAGCAGTGAAGGCCATGTGAAAAACTAAATAAAGTTGATTCTCTCTGTCTCTGTCTTTCTCACCGTTCCTCTCTCTTTAAAAAAAAATAATAATAATTATTATTTTAATTTTTTAAATAGTTTTTAAAATGTTTTCATATTTTTCTTATCTGTTCATGAATTCCAAACTCATTTGTTCTTCCGTTTATTTATCAACTATTAATTGAGCACCCAGTAGATTCTTGGGCAATAAAGAAGAGGATGCGGGCCCTACTCATGGAGCATGCTGTGTGCCTGACCCACAAGGATCCATGCTGCCAATTGTCAAAAGCATCATCTGCACCCTTGTTGCACTTCTTAGACCCTTACTCTCCCTCTTCCCATCTCACCTTTGGTCTGCCTTCTAACCCACCTTTCTTTGCTTACTAAAAATCTCTTTGCAAATGAGAAAATTCCTCCCATTTAAAACAATGCTTTAAAAACATAAATCCTTCCCATATATTGGAAAGGGCACAGTATTTCAAGCCAGATTGGGTTCTGACTGGGGACTCTGAATTCCTGTACCAGCTCCACCTCTTCGCAGCTGGATGGCAGACACCTTCCCTTAGAATCACAGTGTTCCTGGGGTAATAACATCTCTTCTCCAAAAGGGAGTGTTAACATTACTTGAGATAATGTATATAAGCTCTCAAGCACTCTGTAAATAATACTTATTATTATCATAATACAGGTGAATTTGAGCAAACCACTTAACCTCTCTGAACCTTAGTGCCCTTGTCTTTAAAATGGAGTCATTAATAACAGTCTTGTCTACTCCATAAGGTTGGTGTCAGACCCATTGAGATAAGAGATGTGAAAGACATTTTACATATTGTAAAGAGCAATTCAACAGCAAGCTATTGTTAGCATTTTCAATAATACATTGAGCTGAAAGCTTCCTTTTAAAAAGACTCAAAAGAAAAATGAAAAAGAGGGAATATAGCCATGGTGCTCCTACTGCCTTTCCATGACATTTATAAGCAACCTGGAAATCATCCAACACCATGAGTGAATTTGATTCTGCTTTGAATCACACACTGTGGGTTGGCACAGTCTAGCTTGCCCTTCTCTTCCTCAGTCCTTTCTTGACATGCCCAGCGTCAACCGAGAGGACGCCAAGTTTGGAATGGACTGGAGCCTCTCCACCCATGCTTTTCAGCACGGCCTCTGTGAGCTTTCTTTGGAACTCACCCTGGAAGGTTCCATCCCCTTCCAAGTGTTTTGAATCCTCTCATAGGATAAAACCCAGCTCTCATGAAATGAGGCCAGAGCATAGCATTGTTCTCCTGGATGTGGGAAATGGTTCCACAGAGCAGACTCGGTACTCTCAGGCTGGGAATTGCCGTGTTGTTGATTGCTCCAGAGAGAAGCAATTATCTGCCATGGGAAACACTCTTCCTTCCCTGGCTGGGCCCCCTGTCCAATGGAAACATGTTTCAGGAGGTGGGAGGAGGTGCTCAGTTTATATTACATTCCTGAAAGCACAGGGAAATTAATGAAGCTCCTCATGCTTATTTACCCAGCTACTGCCAAGGTCTAAACTTGGCTCCCAGAACAGTACACAGACTCTTCAGTCTCTCAGTATTCCTGCCAGGGGGAATGGCCATAATATTAGTCCCAAGAGTGACCAGGTATAGTGAACAAATAAGAAGTAAAGAGCTTATAACAATTGCTGTTGCACAGTAAGAGTTCTCCATAGGTAGGTTTACCATATAACTTATCATCCACTTCAATTTATCAGGAAATTTTTGAGAGAGAAGGGGGCACTGCCCAAACTGGATGCTGAGACAGAAGTATCATCAGGACTACCACAACCAAATCAGGTTGCATTGTACAGTAAGGACATGATATTAGCTACCTTTGGTCATAGGTTCGGTATGAAGACATCAGTGGTGCAGAATTGGTTGCTGTTAATGTACTAGTGGGACTGGCTCCCTGTGTCAGCACTGAGCACTGCCTGAGGGACAGGTGAAGGTGGGTCTCCCTGCTGATCTTCTTGGTGTGGCAGGCACAGTGGTAAGAACAACAGGCTCCAAGTGTTGGATCTTCCTGTGTTTGAAGGAGAGTCACCCTAAAGCATCTGGGCTCCATGACAACATTTCAAAGGACTGTTACAGGGTCTCTCTTTCCTATATTTATATACCAAAAGGATAAGTTAGGAGAAAACCCTCTTCTTCTGCCCAGCCCATGTGTGAACTAGTTGGAGAGAGGATGAGAGGTAAACTTGTCCTGATATGGAATATTTTGCTACTCTGCCAAATTAGTAGGTGAAAAGCCCACCTTCTGTGTCCCCTAAAGCACCATCCATCAAGGTTGCAACTGTAATAGGCACGAAAACATTTGATATGGATACCTTCTCTTGCAAAATACTTTCCTCCCTCCTAACACATTTGTTTGCTCGCTCATTCATTCAGCAAGTTGGCTTTTAACAGTTCCTACACACCAGGACCCTGTTCTAAGCAGCAGGGATATAGTAGTGAATAAGATACGAAAGTCCTAACTCTGTGGAACTCATAATCTAGAGTTGTGCTCTCCACAACTACTACTGCATGTGGCTATTTAAAATAACTAAAACTAAATAACATTGAAAGTTCAATTTTCTCAGTTACCATACTCACATTCCAGGTGCTCGAAGGTAGATATGGTTGCCATATTGGGGAGTTCAGAAATACAACATTTTCAGCATTACAGAAATCTTTATTGGATGTCACTCTTCTGCAGGGAGAAGAATAGAAAAAGTAATAGACAAGTATCTAGGCAATTATGTTATAAATCTGCTATGGTTGGATATGAAGTATTCCCTGACAGTTTATGTGGGAGATAATGCAGTAATGTTTAGAGATGAAATGAATAGACTATGATAATTATAACCTAATCAGTAAGTTGATGTTTTTGATGAATTTATACTTTTTTTAAGAGAAAGGGACAGTGAGAGAGCGAGAGAGAGAGAGAGAGAATCAATTTTATTTAGTTTTTCAAATGGCTTCCATTGCTCCAACACTTCATTGTGTACATAGTGCTGGGGTTTGAACCTGGGCCCTCATGCATGCCAGGCAAGCACCATAACCCCTGAGCCACCGCTCCAGCCCAGATTTATACTTTGAATGGAGAATTGGGTGATAACTGCAGACCAATAATAGATCACTAGGGATTACATTATATCTGGAACCTTGAATGCAAGTGTTTTGCGCTTCCTGGATGTTATGAGCTGAGAAGTTTTCCTCCATCATTCCCTTCTGACATAATATTCATACCACCTTGGGCTCAGAGCTGTGTAGTTGGCCAACCATGAACTGAACCTCTGAAATCATGAGCCAAAATAAAGTTTTACTCCTCTAAGTTGTTCTGATCAGGTATTTTGGTCAGAGCAATGAAAAACTGACCAACGCAAGGTCAGATAATGATAAGTGCTTCAGACATTAAGTAAAACAAGGAACACAGAGAGTATACTGGGTAAGGGAGATGGAGAATAGGGTGGGGGGAGATCAGAACCAATGACCCTCAGTTATTAGAAGATGCATTCCTGGCTCAGAAGGGTGCAACCCACACCCTGATCCTTCCCTGGGACCTTGACTGTCATGATTGGTCAGTCCTGATATAATATTTAAAATGTTATCTGCCTATTGCTCTTGCTGAGGTGTCATTTAAGCAGGTCCCAATGGAAGTGAGGAGAATGACCCTGGGAATATGCAGAGAAAATTATTCCAGTCCTTAAAACAGCAAGTGCAAAGGCCCTGAGACTAGATCATACTTGGTATGGTCCAGGAAAAGCAAATACACCATTGTGGTTGGAACATGGTGACCAAGTCTTCTGGAAATGGTAAATAATAATGTCAGTGGTATAAAGGGCCCTGTAGGCCATTCAGATGACTTATTTACTGTCACAATGATGTTTCATAAAAAACAACCTTAAACTCCAGCATCTAAAATCAATCAGTGTCCTGAATCCATGGTTCATCTGGGCTCTGATGATCTCGGGTGACCTGGGCACTTACAGCTAGACAGGCTCACTAAGGGTCAGGTGTTGGCTTGACTGAAGGTTAGCGAGCCTAGGATGGCCTCATTCACATGTCGGACTTGGACAGGCTGCCAGCTGGGGTACAGTGGTGACTTAACACACATGCCTCATCACCCTGCAGGCTAGCCCAGACTTGTCCACGTGGACACAGCAGAGCTCCAAAAGAGGCCAGGCTCAGAAGTGGCATGCTGCATTCATATTGCATTCTGCAGGCCAGAGCAAATCTCAGGGCCATCCCAGATTCAAGGGATTGGGAAACATTCACCTCTTGTCAGGAGGGGCTGAAACACCAGTTAAGAAGGGTCACAACAAACTAAGAGAAATAATGTGTGGTGGAAAATGATAGTTCATAACATAACATAAATGACAGTATGCCATTTCTGAGCCCAAGCCAGAAGTGGCATTAAGTTGAAGTTTAGGCAAGGATTAGATGTGAATTATAGAGAGGTGCTAAGGATGGCTCCAAAGTCGTTGGTCTGAGCAGCTGGAAAAGTGCAGTTACCATCAACTGAAATGGATAAAACTATAGTCAAGCAGGTTTGTGAGGAAATATTAAGGGTTTCTGTTGAATATATTAAGCTTGATATATCTATTAAACATCAAAGTGGCTATGTTGGTTACACAATTAGACACATTACCCTGGGTTTAAGATGGAGAAATAAATGTGGGAGTTGTTGGCATGTAAGTGGTGTTTAAAGGCATGAGAGTGAATGAGATCACCAAGGAAGAGAGGTTAGCTGGGAAAGAAACATAGAACTGAGTCCAGAGCCCTCCAATACAAAGAAGAGAATGCTTCTAAGGAGCATGAGAACGAACAACCAATAAGGTGGAGGAAAACCCAGGAGGCAGGTATTCTGGAATCCATGTGTGGAAAGCACATGAAAGACAGGGGAACTGATCAACTGGGTCACCACCACATCTACCTTCCATCTGAGAAATTCTTAAGAGATAAAGGGCTTTGGGGTATTTCCATGGAATGAAGATGTCTTCCCTTAATCTTATGTATATCAGCAGAAAAACCTGTGGTCTTTGTTTTAGTGAACTTTTTTGCTGCTATAACTAAAATGCTATAACTAAAACAAGTACAATTATAGGAGAAAAAGTTTATTGTTGGGCCAATGGTTTCAAAGGTCTTAGTCTATTCCTTGGGATGGAAGAGTATGAAAGAGGGAAGCAGCTCAGGATATGAGAGACTAAGGAAAAGAGAGACTAAGCTCAGCTCATCAAATATATACCCCAAAGGCATGTCCCCAGTGACCCAACTCCTCCGGTCCACAGTTAATCCCATCAGGGGATCAATCCAGTGACTGGGTTAGGCTCTCCTAACCCGATCATTTTACTGCTAAACCTTCCTGCACGGTCTCACACATGGGCTTTTGGGGGATACCTAATTTGAACCCTGACAGCCTTCGTCTTTGAGAGTATCAGTGAATAGGTTGAACTGTGCAGAGGAGAGATACTTCAATATCCTATTGCTAGAATTCTCCAAGAGGTTATCTCTCACGCCTAGGATGGGAGCATCAGCCCTACAGCTATGCAGGGGCCCGTGCTCTTCAATAGAGAGCCACAGAAAGAGACCCACCATTGCCTGGAATATTGTAGACACCAAGAAATGTTGGATAACTGGTGAGAAAGTGGATGAGTAAAGAAAGAGCAGCTCTGGTCCAAAACTGCTGTTAGTGGAAGAGAAAATGAAAGTAAGCATGCAAATTCTGGGGCCTGAGAAAAAAGAAATGCGGGTGACTTAAACCAAGACATTTCCTGTAAGATCTGCACTGTTCACAGCCCTGGCCTTACCTCCTCAGACCCATCTTCAGAGAGCCAGCTGCCTATTTCCCCTTCCTCATGCTACAGGAGTTCCTGGCTCTTCTTGAGAGGTCCATGGACTACGAACACGGAGTCAAACAACCTAGATTTAAGGCCTGGTACTTCCAGGTACTGACTGAGTTGAATCTGAGTTTCACAGGATTGTGCATGAAAATTTCTCTATAAGGAGATTTATGAAAACATCTTAAACTGTAAAGTGTTATCCAAATGTAAGAATATGTATTTTCCAGAGATGAACCTGGGAAATACTGTCAAATAGTGTCAAAAGGGAAAAGAGAGTTAAAAATAGCTTCACACTGAAGGAAGTGTGGGAAGTAGAAACAGCTTTGTGGGAAAGGTAGCAGCGCAGAAAAGGAGAGCTGGGTGCAAGAGAGCAGCCAGAACTTGAGTTAGGACAGTGTCACCACCCCTCCCTGCAACTCTTAAGTGAACTTGCTGCATTTGTGACATCCTTGGCACAGGTGGATTTCATGTCTCCCCAAGGAGATCAGTAACTTTGAGGTAGATGATGTGGGGTGGGGTGGTCATACAGGCTCAGGAGTGGAAACCCTGGGCATCCTGAGCAAGCAATGTTGGGAGATGCAGACAATATGGCAAATGGCTTTAGAGGGATGGAATTCAGGTGAAAGATTAGACTTCCGGAGGTGAGGGCAAGCCTGGAATGGCATTAAAGTCACATCTACCTACAGTGTGAGGTGAATAATTCTGTATGTATAATAGATGTTGCAAGACCTCAGATGGCGTTGCAGGAGCAGTCTTGAAGAGATTTATTTAGAAAACACTTGCTCCTGTGTTTTACTTTCTCTCTTACCTTCTTGAATCTATTGCTCTTTTTAAATTATAATTGAATTTATTTGTTTTTAAAGAGAGAGGGACGGAGAGAGAGAGAAAGAGAGGGAGAGAGAATCAATTTTTTATTTAGTTTTCATCTGGCTTTCGTTGCTCTGATATTTTGTTATGTATGTGGTGCTGGGATTTGAACCCGTGTCCTCACACATGCCAGGCAAACTCCAGAACTGCTGAACCACTGCGCCAGCCCCATTCAAAACATTTTATTAGTGCATATTAATTATATGGAATAATGAAAATATTCATACATGTGTAAGATTCTTTGATGACACCCATCCTCCATTACCTTCTCTGTCTCCCTTTCTTCTCCTCTTGACCTTCCTTCTCTTTATTAATCCCCTTTTAGTTTTCATGTCGTTTTTACTCCCAAACTCCAGTTGTGAAAGAAAACATGTAAAACTTATCATTCTGAATCTGGCTTATTTTGCTTAACATGATGATCTCCAGTCCCATCTATTCTCCTGCAAATGACATAATGTCATTATTTTGAAACTTATGACTGAATAAAACACCATTGTGGATATAAGCCACATTTTATTTATCCAATCATCCATTAATGGACACCTGGGCTGATTTTTAACTTGTCTATTATAAATTGTGCTGTGATAAACGCAGGTATGCAGTTATCTCCACAGTATAATTTAGTTACTTTGGATAAATACTGGGGAAAGGGACAATCGGATCATAGAGTAGTTCTATTTTCAATTTTTTGAGGCACTTCCATAGTGATTTACATAGTGACTTTACTAATTTACACACCACCAACAGTACATAATGGTTCCTTTTTCCTGCATTCTCATCAACATTTATTGACTTATCATTTTTTGTATTCTTTTATTTATTTATTTTATTATTTTTAACTTATTTTTTAATTCATTCGACATAGTCTTACTTATTGGAAAGAATCATTGTTACATATTCATGCGTAGATGGATATTAACAAAGTAAGTTAAGGCCCATCCTAGTCCCGGATCTCCCCTCTTTGACCCCTCCCTGCTCCCATGTCTCCTCTGCTTTACCCCCATGTTATAGATAGAAATAAGCATACACGTGTGTATTGATTTTTAATTTTATGATCCTCTCTGCCTGCCTATGTGTAGTTGGGCTTCTCGTGGTAGTTGAGAGTTCCCATCTGCGTTGATAACCTCCCTAATCCCTCCCTCCCTTCCCTGCCCCGCTTTGCCCCCAGCTTCATACTTACGCAATAGAGTTCTGCTCTGTTATTAGAGAGAACCATATCACGGCATTTGCAGTCAAATGGACAGAGATGGAAAAAATTATGCTTAAAGACTTAAGAGCCAAAAGTTTTCTCTCATATATGAAAGCTAGAGTAAAATTTAAGACAGATTGAAAATTAGCTAAACTCAAAATTAAACTCAACATAGGTGAATTTTCATAATTTTGTATTCTTAATGATAGCCATTGTGACTGGGGTGAGAGTGAATCTCACTGTAGTTTGGATTTGCATTTCCCTGATGGCTAAGGAAAGTCAAACATGTTTTTTTCATGTAGAATGGCCATTTATTCTTGTTTTGAGAAGTGTCTGCTCAATTAATTTTCCCATTCATTGATTGGGTCATTTGGTTGTTTAGTTTTGTTTTTAAGGTTAAGTTTTTTTGAGTTCTATATGAATTTTGGATATCAATCCTCCATCGTAGGAGTAGCTGGCACACATTTTCCTCCAGAGTGTGCTGTGTCTTCATTCTGTCATTTCCTTTGCTGTGCGGAACCTTTTTTACTTGATTCCATTCTATTTGTCAATCCTTGCTACTATTTTCTGAGCTATTGGAGTCCTATTCAGGAAGTTGTTGCCTGTCCCTATACCTTGAAGTATTTCCACTGCTTTCTTCCAGCAATTTCAAAGTTTCAGGTCTTCCATTAAAATCTTTGATCCATTTTCAGTTGATTTTTATACAGGGTGGGAGATAAGGAGCTAATTTCAATCTTTTACATGTGGATCCCTAGTTTTCTCAGCACCATTTGCTAAAGAGACTGTCTTTCTCCAACATGTTTTTGGCACCTTTGTCAAGGATCACATGGCTGTAGCTACACAGGTTTACCTCTGTGACTTCTATTCCATTGGCTACCATGCTGTTTTTGTTACTATGGCTCTGTAGTATACTTTGAAATTGGACATTGTGATATGTCCCTCATTTCTCTTTCTACTCAAGATTGCTTTGGCTATTCTAGGACTTTTGTGCTTCCATATGAATTTTTAAGACTTTTCTCTAGTTCTGTGAAACATGTCATTAATATTTTGATGGGGATTGCATTGAATCTGTAGTTTGCTTTCAGTAATTAATTTGACTATTTTAACAATTTTAATCCTACCTGCTCATGAACATGGGAGGTGTTTCCATCTTCTCGTGTCTTCTTCAATTTCTTCAGCATTCTATAGTTTTCATTGTAGAGGTCTTTTACCTGCTTGGTTAGGTTTTTTCCTTGGTATTTTATTTATGTTTAAGCTATCATGAATTGAATTGTTTACCTGATTTCCTTCTCAGTGATTTTATTATTGGTGTATAGAAAAGCTATTGATCTTTGTCAGTTTTGTTTCTATAAACTTCTTTTTAAACTGATACAAAACATAAAAATTGCACATATTAATGGGATAATATGATGTCTTAATATATGTTTACATTGTGTGATGCCAATAAAACTACATATGATATAGCAATACAACTGTATAAAATTTAAAGAAAATGAAAACATTATATCAAAAAGGTATTCATCTTCCCTTATTTACTATAGAACCATTCATAATAGTGAAGAAATAGAAACTACATAAGTGTCCATAAACAGGTGGATAAAGAAAATATGGTACATATATGCAATGGAATATTATTCAGCCATCAAAAAGAATGAAATCTTGTCATTTGAGACAACATAGAGGAAATTGGAGACTTTAATGTTAAATGAAATAAGCCAGGCACAAGAAGACAAGTAGCACATGACATTACTCATCTGTGGAATCTAAAAACGTTGATCTCATAGAAGCTGAGAGTAGAATGGAGGTTACCAGAGGCCAGGGACAGTAGAAGGAAAAAGGCTGAGTAGAAGAAAAGGTTGATAGACATGTTTAACCCAATTTAAATAATCATATTCTTTCTTTTTCCTTTCCTTCCATCTCCCCACCCCTGACTTTACCCGTGCCTGAGGGTGGCCTTATGGTTCTGATCATTAAATCTAAACAACTATCTCCCCAATATCCTCACTGGCTCTCTCCCTCATTTGCCCCTAACATCAGTGATGTTGCTGGGAAAGGGCCTCCACTTGTAAGGCAGACTGCACTGACTTGGGCATGACACTTTCCCCACCCCATTTCCTGCCATACCATTCACCCAGTCAGACAAAAAGGAAAAATGCTGGCACCATGAGGATAACCCAGAATAATGTACACAGCTTCCAACATAAACTCTGCAGCTCAGGGATCCCACTCTGCAGGCCATCCAGTAATTTCTTCTGAGCCATCCAAGCCCAAGGAAAAAATAACCTACTGTGAAAGAACAAAGATAGCCTTAGCCCAGACCTGTGCCTGGCAGTCAGGAGAGGCAGGCGACAGCACCTCTGGGCAAGCATAGTCCTTGGAGGACTGCCATGCTGGCTGTCCTGAGCATGACAAGGTAAGGGAGGGGCCCAACGGATGCCCCGGTCAATGAGAAACAGGTCTTCCCTAAAAATAATGATGAATGAAAGGCACAGTTAGAAACTCTTGCCTCTGAGCTGGTTTGGCACATAATCAGACGTAATGATATGTTCAGAAGAAAAATTCCTGGTCTGGAGCTGGAGTCCTTTGAGCCAACTAGTCATCTGCAAACAAGTCCAAAGAACTTCTTTTGGTTTTACCAGGAGTCATTCCACGACAAGGCTCTTGTGCTGACAGCTGTCCTCCTTCAACAGGGTCGGCTCTTGTCAGGACAGCAATGACCATGAGGTAGGCTGCTTGGGAGCTGAAGGATGGACTAAGTGAAACCATGAGGTCATGTCCATGTCAAACAGGCAGCTAATGAAGTTGGCATCTGTGATCCAGAAAGATGCTACTGGTAAAGGAATGGAAGCAGAGATCACAAGAAGTGTACAGAAGGAAGAAGGTCCTTCTCAGTTCTCAAGTGTCCATCGGGCTCCTTGGAAGACATGCATAGTGGGGTAAGGGCATACGAATAACGAATCATCCCTGCCCTCAAGGTGCTTTTCAGATTATATACCTAAAAGTGGCTTTAAAAAAAGTTTCTGGGATTGCAGGTACCTGTCTGTCATCCCAGCAACTCAGGAGGCTAAAGCAGGAGGATGACAGGTTCAAACATTAGCAACTTAGTGAAGCCCAAAGCAACTTAGTAAGACCCTGCCTCAAAATAAAAATGAAATAAAAAATTTTTAAAGGAGTTGGGGATATAGCTTAGTATTAAAGTGCCGTTGGGTTCAATCCCCAGTACTGCAAAACAAACTGTTTTAGTCAGCTTTCTCATTGCTCTGACTCAACCCCATGACAAGAATAATTTTAGGAGGAAAAAGTTTATTTAAGGGCTCATGGTTTCAGAGGTCTATGTCCAGAGAAGGCTGCTCCATTCCTCCCAGGCTGTACATCATTGGGGCAGCCTTGACTCCAGGGAGTAAGAAGCTCAAGGCATCACATGGGGAAGTAGAGCCGAGAGAGTCTCCAGGCTAGATACAGAATATTTACCCCAAAGGCCTGACCCCCAGTGACCCACCTCCTCCAGCCACATGCTGATTGGGTTAGAATTTTTCCAACCTTGTCATTTCACCTCAGCCTTCCCAAATTATCATACATGAGCTTTTGGGGGACACCTCACATTGAAACCATAACACAAACAAACAATAAATAAATAACAAGTTTACAGAGGTACTAGGTTATTACTGTTGTTACCAAAGAGACCCAGATATCATCTAACTCTTGTACCAACTCCGATTGGTTGGTAGAGCTGCCTGGAAATGTGTATTGAGAAAGTTCAAGAAGGCTTGCATGACTTCAAGCCAAACAAAACTGAGAACTGAGTGTCGTTTGTAATAACGGAAGGGAATGCAGCATATTCAATGAATGGAGTTTCTATCTAATTTGGCCTATTTTACAAATAAGAAAGCAGAGTTCCAGGGTGGAGAGGTAGTACAGTTAAACAGAGCAAGCAATACGCTGTCACAAGTGAGCCTCTGTTCATCATTACCTGGGCAAGTGGGAAAGCAGGACAGACATAGAGCACACTAGACTCAGCACAATCGAGGGGAAGAAGAGACAAAGGGGGGAAGGGGCTAGGAAGCCTTCCTGAGGGCACAAACATATAAACACGTATTTGATTTTCGTGAAACAAAAGCCCTCTAACCTCTTTCCTCTTTCCTTGACCATGGAAAGACAAGGTGAGATTTCTAGGAACATGGAAAAGTTTCCCATAGATCTACCCTAGTTCTTGAGAAGGGAGGTATCGTAGGCCACATCATGCAACCATCAAGCGAGAGAGCACACATTTTACTCTGCGTAATAATGCCCTGCAGTTAGTTGTAGGCCAGCCTCTTTCTGGGAGATTTAAGATTTTGTCTCTGCATCCCCCAGTATCTTCTAAAACTGTGTATAGCAGACATTCAGTGAAGGTGTGTGGGCTGGATAAATGAATGAATAAATAACTCATTTCACCATTAGGAAATCCAGATATTAGGAGTCAGTCTTCCAGTCAGCAGAAAGAATAAAAATGTTCTTGTAGAACTAAACTTTATGTAAGTATAGTTGGCTTGGAATTGCTCCTGCAGCCATTGCAGCCAGGGAGATAATGATAATGATGTTGACGTTGATGATGCCAATAGCCATCATTCACCGAGTAATTGCTATCTGCGTTATGAAAACAAGCATATCTGGACAGATTATTTAAACAATTCTAGAATCTCAATAACTCAAACCATAATCCATTACACATTTGATGGAGGGGAGAGGTCTTAAGAATGTTAATGCTCTGCACAGTCAATCGGGAACCCAGGCTCCTTCCACATAGTGGCTCTGCCTTCCCTGAGGCCTGAAGTTCTCCCCTGAATCCTTTGACTCCAGCCAGCAGATGCACAAAGATGGTATAGAGGATCATGGGAAGATTTTAGGGATCATGGCTTAGTGCAGGTAGAATATACCAGTTCCACCCACATTCCATAGACCAGAACTCAATCACAGACCCTTCTCTAGATTCCAGGAGGCTGAGAAATATAGTCTTTTGATGAGCTATAAAAAGAAGGGGGACAAGTTTATTATATATCTAGCAAGTCTCTGCCACAAAGCATTAACTCATTTCATTCTCAGAACCTGATAAAGCACATACTATTTATATTCCCATTTCATAGATGAGAAAACTGAGGCTCAGATATTGAAGTAGGTCCCAATGCCAAACATTTAGTAAATAATAGATTAGGGTGTGCTAGACCAACTGAGCTATACTTTTTCATAAATGAAGTTCAAGAGTGTTGCCCTATTCCTGTTACTTCACACAGACCCTCATCGGGAAAGCCTTAACTTTTTTTATTTTTTTATTTCATTTTATTTTTTTAGGAAAGCCTAATTTTGGCTTTCCTGGATCTAAATTCCTAATAATATTTAGACTCTTGGCATCTGAGTATAGATTATCTTATCTATTCCCCATTGCACTCCCATGTGGTAGGTATTCTTAGCTCTACTTTACCAGAGAGGAAACTGAGATTAGATACGGTACATAACTTGGCCATAGTCATACAGCTAATGAGATGCACATTTGAACACAGTTGAATGCTATGCTGTATCTTGCTCTTCGGCCTGGAACTTTGGAAGACCTTTCCCTAATTTTTCTTTTTTAATGACACACACACACACACACACACACACAAATCAAAAACTAACAACAAAAAAAAAAAGCAATGACCCACTTTCCCCGTGGAACATCATAGAGTGTTACCTGCAAAATCTGAGACCTCAACATTGTGGTCACCAAATTCACACTGGCTCCTTACTCTTCAGGTCTGATCCATCTCCAAGGTGGGGAAACCAAGAACATTCAGCAGCCTCTGACCTTATTTATTGTGATTAGACTATCATATCAATGTCTGAAGAGGTTCTTTCCAACCAAAACCATACAGGAAATGAAGAAGCAGAGAAATAACAAGACATGCATAGCTACAGAAAAACTCCAGACTCTACGGGGCGGTCTCTGCAGACCAACAACATTCTTCATGCTGGATAACGGGTGGGTCCCTGGAAGCAGGAACTGGAGCAGGCTTTGTATGCTGGGCTCTTTCTTTCCTCTCCCACACTTCTTCCCAGTGTGACCTGGCCCTGTTCCCCCTGAGCCATTAGCTCATGGAGCGTGTTCCTTTATCCGAGTCTCACCAAGCCTTCTGATGCCATCAGACAGCAGGCATTGGTCCCTGAGGGGAGAAAAAACAGGAAGTGAATCTAATTAAAACTGCTACTCTGTAAAGAAAGAATTTGTGATAATAGCAACAATATGATCTGAGGACTGAGGCAAATAAAAGGAAAAACAACAGTTAGTTGAGTCTTTGGGGCATTTGACGTTATATCTTTAGATACGCAAGCTGCACAGGTCGCAGAAGCACACTACAGGGTTAGTGCTTGTGAGAAGCCAGCTCCCTGCCTTCCATACCATCCAGGCCAATAGGCGCAGATTCTCCTTCCGGAGGAGTTCCTCACCCCATCACACATACTCCCAGACCAGCCATCATGAAATCATGACCATCATACTGATGGTCTATGACAGTGTAAATGAGCTTTCCTGTTGGAACATTTAAGATCATCTACTCTTATACCTATTGCATTTGTCCTTTTTGGTCTTTTAAGAGAGAAGGAGTGGGGGATCAACTTTGTTTATTTTTTCATCTGGGTTTTGTTTTTCTGATACTTAGCTGTGTATGTGGTGCTGGGGTTTGAACCCAGGTCCTTGCACATGCCAGGCAAGCACTGTCACTGCTGAGCCACCGCTCCAGCCACTGCATTAGTCCTTTATCCATTGTTATAATGAGACAGTTCTAGGAGAGATAGTAAAATGGCTAGGTAGTCAGGACCATAGGCTCCATTCAACCACACCTAGAAGCTGGCCAGTAGAGAATGATTGACAGGTGTTCTCAGAGCCTTCAAATGCAAATGATCATGAGGCTCACCTGTGGGAGCAACTCCTTTGTTCCAGAGGCAGGGAAACTAAGAAGTCCAGGTGGACACGGATGGGAACTTGGAAAGAATTGCTACCTGTTTTGCATAGATTTTAACCAATGACTTTGGTGTTTAGTTTCAATGCCTGTTTTACATAGATTTTAACCAATGATGTTGATGCATTTCTCAATGCCTGCTTTGCATGAATGTTAATCATGCTCACACCTAAGATGAATATAATCCCTGGCCTAACCTCCATTAGATGGTGTCCTGCTTCCAGATACCCCTCTGCAAGCTTGCGGAGTCTCTGCTTTCCTTCCTTAAATAAATCCTACTCCTTTTACTGCTCCTTCTGTGGTTGTCCATGGATTTTATTCTTCAAATTCGCCAGAAAAGAACCCAGAAGATTGGCACCGAATTCCTGGGGTGAATTTCTATACCACAAACTGCAAAACCCAGCTTTCAGCTGGAGAGCTGCTAACGCTATTTCGGCTGCAGAAATCTGCAGCCAGCCCAAATCCCAGTTTTAACTGGGAATAGCTGCAAACACTAGAAATGGGCTATTTTGGCTACTGGAATCCGTATTTGGCCCAGACTCCATTTGCCAGAGGGAGCAGAGAATCTGTCCTCATCTCAAAAACCCCACATCAATAACACAATACCAAAGATAGATACTTTATAAGAACAGAGGTTCATTTACCTCCCAGTGTAGGAGGCTGAAGTCCAAACAGTACTGCACCAGCCCTGGTGAGGGCCTCTCTGACTGCTTTACATCATGGTGAACGCATCACAGTGGGAACGCTTCCAATGGAGGTCTCAGATTAAGGGAGAGAGCCAGAGAATGGGGGCCTGTCTTACTGGCATATATGACTTTCATGAGAATTATCTGGAGTCCCACAAGAACTACATTCTGAGAATTAATGGCCTCCACTGGCTCTGCCTCTTGAAGTTTCCATCATCTCTCACGACACCACACTAGGGACCAAGCTTCCAACACCTGAAACTCTAGGAAACACATTCAAAACACATCCAAACCTTAATACTCCATGAGGTACCTAAAGCCAGATGGACTGAAGGACTAATCAAAGGTGCAGCACTAGTTGGTGAAGACCCAGGTCTCCAGCTTTCCAATTTGAGAGTCTGCTAGAGTGCATTGGGCTTGTAACACCATCTATGTGAAATAGTTGCAAATCTGCTGTGTTCTTTATAGAAAATTAAAATCCCCTTGAGATGCCCAAGTCAAAATCTCCCACCCCCTGCAGAGCCTCTTACTGGGGCCCTGAGAAGCTGTTGGTGTCTCTCCCTGCATCCAAGATCCACTGCAGACTTCTCTCTCCCGCTCAAGCTCTTCCAGCAGTGTGTGCTTTGAAATTTCCCCCTTCTCTCAGTCTCAACTGAGCTTATTTACCACCAACTAAGGAGTCTGTCTTCTGTCCTAATTCCCATGGCAATGAACTCAGCTCCCTCCTCTCCTCTGTATCTTCCTCATGTTCTGCCAAGGATCTATGATCCTGTGTTTACTGGCCTTCTATGGCCTTTCCCATTTAAAATTCTCCTAATGGAGATAGAGAAACATCCTTAAACCATACCACAAAATGTTTTCAGAATAAGAATAGGGTCATAGATGATTTCACCAGTGGCCTCTCTGCCCTTTCCCCTGCTATTCTGCCCTGTTCCCCCTTCCTGGGCTGTTTAGTTCTTCAGAGAACATTAAATTCTCTCTTTCCTCATAGTCTTTAACATAAAATGTCCTCTAACAAAATCTTATTTTACAACCCCTTCTTTCACTCCCATTATCTCCTGGTAAACTCTATCCTGTCCTTCAAGATTTAGTTTATGCATTATTTCATGTAGGTAACCTTCCCTGATTCCCTTAAATAGGTTAGATTCCTGCACTAAATGCTCTCAGGTAACCCTGTACTTTCCTTATTTATCCTTTATCACACCTATGATCATACAAAATTTGTTAAATGGTAACTTATTGTCCATGTCCTAAAAGGACTCCAAGTTGCTTGAGTGTACAACCACAGGAATTGAATGCATCTACACATGCATTCTAAACACTGCTGTCCAGAGGCAGGGAAACTAAGAAGTCCAGGTGGACACGGATGGGAACTTGGAAAGAATTGCTACCTGTTTTGCATAGATTACTGCCTTGTCATGTAATTATTTACATGTAGGTGGAAACATGCACCAGGAGCATACAACCCATTGTGCTAGTACACCCTGCAGTGATGGACATGTATGTTCATAGAATGAATGCACAGAGGGATGGATGTCAATAACACTCTCATAAAAGGGAGAGGTGTTAGCTTGGTAGTGAACTTTGGAAAAGAGATATAAAGAACAGCAAGTGTGGAAGTGTAAAGCCATCTATCATTTCCCTCACTCACTCCTGGGCTTTTGTTTCTCCTTCCTAAGAAGCACTATATTAATGTATCCCATTTTTAGGTACCAAAAGCTGTGTTAGTTTCCTATCGCATTGTAACAAATGCCTACAGACTTGGGAACCTAAAACAACACACGTTATTATTTTATGATTTTTGTGAGACAAACCTCTGCTGAATGTTCCAATCTAAGTGTTACCAAGAGTGGGTCCTCATCAGGGAAGGATCTGCTACCACGCTCCCTCAGGCTGTTGACAGTGTTGATTTCCTTGCAGAGGTAGGTTTTAGGGTAGCTTACCTCTTCAAAATGAGACTTGAGAGAGAATGGGAGAGAGAGGTTCTAACAGGCTGAGTGCTATACTTTCACGTACTTTATACATTACATGCACATTATAGTGGGCATTCCTTCATCCTTAACACATTTCATTATTATAAATAAGTCACAAGTAACACTCAAAGGGAGGGGACTACACAAAGGTATGAATATCAGAAGTCAAGAATCATGGACTTCTTTCGAATCCATCTGCCACAAACCACAATCTTCTAAGACAAGAGGAGATAGATGATTGATGACAGATAGATAGATAATAGATATAAATAGATAGATAATAGATATAGATAAATGATAGATGGATATATATATATATATATATATATAGAGAGAGAGAGAGAGAGAGAGATAATCTCCCCTGGAGGAGACCACTTACTGATACCATAACTTTTCAAAAAAGATTCATAAACTATCACCTCTCTCCAAAACCAAACTGAAGATCAAGATTCATTCAGCGAGAAGGATTATATCTGCATATGTCTGCAGTTACATGTGTTGTGTTTCAAGGAATCTAGTAAGGGTGCAAGCAGGAGAAGAGACATTTAGATCAAAGCAAAGAAAGAAGCTAGAGATTGCTCAGAGAGGAAGTGGGACTTTGCTGGAAGAAGCAGAGAGGCCAGTTCCCAGCACAGAGGAGCCAAGTCAGAGTTCTCACAGGTGCCCCCTGGTGCTGTTCAGGTTCCCCCTGCTCTTTAGTTCTGATGCTACCTCTATCCCAAAAGAAACTTTAAATAAAGCCTTCCCACAGGCTTACCTTAAAAATCTTCATTCAACTTGGCTTGTACCCTGTCACTGTCCACTATCACCAGGCTATCTTAGAGTCCCATCCCCACCCTAACCCAAGTAGATCAAAGTAGGCCACTAGCCCACTCAGGCCCCATGCCCTTGTTTCAACAAGCCATGCCCTGTGCACAGTGGGAGCTCTTTCCTCCCTGACCAAGAAGGTTGGACTGCAACCTCTCCAGAACTATCTGCCGAGGCCTCCAGAGAATGGCTCTGGGTTAAGAGTGACAATGCGACATTCAGCAGAAAGAGGCCCAGAATTCTCCTTCAGACTTGGGAAGCCTATATTTGTTTTTCTTAAAGGAAAAGGCCTCAGGTATTTAATTTAGGAAACTTAATGCAAACTAGATGGATAAAGCCAAAGGCTAGAGGTAGCCTGGTCCAGGGCTTCCTCCCCATGGCCATAATTCATTTTTGGTAGTTTTGTGTGTTTCTAAATCTTACTCTTTTAGTACTTAGTTGAGATTGGTGACCATTCCTAAAAACAGATCTCCAACTACCACTACTGCCCATATGTCTTCACTACATTTTCATTTTTAATTTTGACATACAGGTTTGGTGTTACTGTCTGAACTCCTATACTGGATGGTATACTTCTCGAGAACAGGGCTCCCTCTCTAAGAAATCCTTCTCTCCCCAAACTCACTGGCCCATCCAATACCCTGGGTCTCAGTGAGTTGTGTGAAATTAGATAAGACATTACAACTTTATAATCCCCCAGTTTCCTCATTATCTTTAACATGATTTCTGAGTTCATGTAGACCTCAGATTCTAAGAAGAGATTTTGCTAAGCCAATTAGGAGTGCTTACAAAAGGGGGAATGTTTTTTAACCTATTTTAAGAGAACAAAATGCTTTCAAGTGCTTTAGAGGTATCTATTTTTACACAGATGGAGTCATTAAAATATCAGTGGAGCCAGCTGCCACCAGGCAAGTGCTTTGGATGTTCTCACTGCAAGTCCTTCTTACCCACCACACTCAGAAAGCCCCTTCTCTGGTGAACAGAACTTCCCTTGAAGTAGGTAACTTCAAAGAGGCAACATGGTGTACTGGCAAGCCCTCAGATCTCTTATCTGAAAAACGGTAAATGAATCTGATGATACTCAGGAAGTATAAAATAATAGCAGGAGCAGCTCCCACTCAGCTGGGCCTTTGCTATTATGATTGATCTCTAAAGAACACTGCAGTTCTACTGAGTATGATGGGGAGCATCAGGGCAAGCCAGCAGGTCTGGGTTTCAGTCTTCCTTTCCTCTGTTTCTGCCTACGTCTGTCCTTCCATCCTGACAAGCATATTGTAAAAAGCAAAGGAGGACAAGAAGACAGGAGGTTGCCAGGTCTGTGAGATGAAGAGAAGTGCACAGATGTTAGTTCTACACTTTAAAGTATCCCATCAATCATATTATGATTTAAAGGGCCTACCTAGGCCATGTCCCACAAGCTACTAGTCCTAGGAATTTGGTTAAATTTGTTAGCACAATCACAAAGTCAAATACATATGTGATAACTGAATTCTTACGCAGCCACACTGTGAAATAATATGGTATAATAAGGCTAACAGCCACTAGTGGTAATTAGATCTGAATTTGAGTCACAGTTTTATAATTTACTATTTTTGAATTTGGTTAAAAAATATTTTACCTCTTCTAGCCTCAATTTCTCAACCTTAAATATGAAAAAAATACCTATGTGATGGACTGAATATTTGTATACTCTCAAAATCAATATGTTTGAGCCCTGTCCCCCAATGTGACTTAGAGATGGAAACTTTCAAAGGAAATCAGGATTATATGGGGCATGAGGGTGGGGCCCTCATGACAGCTTGGTGCCCTTCTGAGAAGAGACACTAGAGCACTTGCTATCTTTCTCTATTGTGTAAGAACACAGCAAGCAGGAAGCTGTACACAGAAAGGAAGAAAGGCATCAATAAAACCCTGGCATGATGGCACCCCAACCTGGACTTCTTCAAGTCTCCAGAATTGTGAGAAAACACATTTCTGCAGTGTAACCATCACAACCTGAGCAGACCAAGACAACCTACTACAGGAAAAAATAACCAGAGACAGAAGCATCCTTAATATTGAAAACCAGAGAGAAATAAAAACAAACTGATATACATGCTAGAGGTGCTAAACAGCCACAAAGGGACAGTGAGGCCACTCAGAGACCAACAAGGGTGGGGCTGCTTCTACACCAAGACTGCAAGGACAAAAGCAGGAAGTAGAGATACAAGAGCCAGAGACCAGGTCACCCATCAGAGTCTGAAACCATATCAGGGGAGTACGGGAGAAGCAGGAGGTCTAGAGGAGATGCAGTTGTTGTTGTAAACAGATAGAAATACTCTTCTCTCTTCTCCTGCTCTTCAGACTACTCCCAGTGTCTCTCATTATCTGCAACCAGACAAGTCCTGATGACGTTGGAATCAGAGACTCACAGACTTCTTATGATGACACCCTGTGTACAGACCAGAGCAGAGAGGTGAGGAACAGGTTGGATAACAAACAGAACAAGGACCAGTGCCTCCATCTTCCTGCTTTTAATATTAATTAATTGAGAATTAATATTAATGATATGAGATAATCTGATTATTTCACAAAATAACTACCATAAAACTGAATCATATCATGGTTCAGTGAGCAACCAATCTTATTATATTAGATACTTTGGATGTTGTTAGACATTTTCACAAATTCCAGGAACTTTCACACATGTAATCTCATTTAATTCCAAGTAATTTATACTGTTCTCTGTTTTCTTTCTATCTGCTCAGGGTTCTTGCCCCTAGCAATGAAGGGTACCAGGATGTTGGCCAAGCTTAGAACATGACCCTTCATAATCTAGCGAACCAAGCTCTCCAGGGAAACGCCTGCCGTCTGTCACCAGGAACTTTGTGCTGCAATCAGAGACCAACCTACCAGCTCCTGGAATGCCCACCCTTTCATGCTTCTCAGAGATTGTCCTGCTGATCTTTGATGTGGACATCATTTCAGGACGAACTCATTATTGTCTCCTTACTGAAACCTAGGACTCAATTCACTGGCAGAGTTAAGCACTTCTGCCTCCAAGCCCCTTAACAAGCCCTTGGAGCCTAACATCTAGGTTTTCTTTTCTGTGTATTGGTATACCAGTAACATCTGCTTCTCCTGCTAGACCACGAGCCTCCAGCCAGAAGCTCAGGAACCCAGCTAGAGGCTGAATTCTGGATGAAGAGGCTCTACCCAGTGTGGCAAAAGGATCTGGAGCCTGAGAGACCTAAGTCCTAATCTGCTCTCTTCCACTTCTTAACTGGGTATTTACGTAAGCAACTCATCTTTAATTCTCAGTTTTTGGAGATGATAAATGTGAACCATCTCTTAGTGCTATTTTAAGAATTAAATTCGATAACCCATGTAAAGGTTGGGAGGCAGTGGGAGGTTGTTACCAAAGACCGATTGTCCTGCTTCTTCTCTCCCATAGTGGACCTCAGGTTAGTGGCCCAGGAGTCATGCCAGGTCTAGTGCAGCAAAGGAGGGCTAGAAAGTGAACATTTTAGGCTTTGTGCGTAGCATTCAGCCCCTCTCACGCATTCTCCTTTTTTATTATTTTATTTTTATAGCCTTTTAAAATGTAAAAACTATTGGGTAACTCTAATGCTGGTCATTGGACCCTATTTGACCCATTGGCTGCTGACCTCTGTTCTGCTACCAAATCACAGAGACCATAGGGACTTGATTGGCCTTAGACTGTTACTGCTCCTTCCTTCTTTTACTTTTCATCTTTTTCTTTCCTTTCATTTTGTTCATGTCCTTTCACGGTAAGAGTTAAGAATTCAAGTGTGAAATCAGAGGGACCTGGGTACAACTTCGGCCCCACTGCCATGTGACTTGGCAACTGTGAGCAAGTTTCTTAGCCTCTTGTGACCTCTGTTGCAATACCTTGAACACAACTCTGTAAAAACCTGCTAGGACCCTAGGAAAGTTAGAGAGGCCACACCTACAGTGAAATGCTGGAGACAGCATTGTAGGCTTTTGAAAGCTGATGGTTAAATTCTCAGGCAGTTTACAAGCCAACTTTGAAACCACTAGTGGCTCAACATCAGCCACAGCGAACATACTTACACCACAGAAATTGGCAAGCACAGCAACTCAGCCCTCCTCCTACTCCTGAGCCGGTTGTTAAATGTTTACAATTCACCACCATCCTGAGCATCTCCCCCTCATTACGTTTGCCTCTTTGAATCTTCCTGCTTCCAGCTGTACACTGCAAGAAATTAAAGATATACCAGGAGGGATCCAGAGTGTAGAAAACATGCAAACCTCCCAAGAAACTCTCACCACCAATATGATCCTCACAAGTCATGCACCCACTTTGCCACCATCATGTTTCTCAGTCGCTAGTTGGCTACCCATTTGGTTAACATCAGAAAATGTTGGAAAGCATTTGGTTTCCACAAGGAGGAACCTAGGTATCCCTGCAAGTGCCCATAGAAAAGGTGGGTTGCTTTGTCACTTCCCAAAGTGCTAAATGCAGAGAGCAGAGCCAGCAACCACATCCTGATGACGCCATGTCAAGCTGATAGATTCTGTTAATAAACCCAAGGGGACAAAAGAATTCTTGAAAGGGACACATGTAGCTAAAATGAATGGGCATTTCAACCCAGGCATCTCCTGGGAGATATTATTCCTCCTAAGAGTAAGACATTAACGTTTTAATTATTTTTATAGTAGAATAAAAAATTATTTTTCTTGACTCACCTTTGGAACTACTATTTGACCCAAAAATAAAGATGCAAGATTTAAATTCATTTCAGAAAATCCTTTGTTTTGTTTCATTTTTGTTTGTTTTTGTTTGGTTTAACAAACTATTGAATCCTCTATCAGCAGGGAGTTGTGCTTGGCTTCTAGCCTCAGGGAACAGAAAGAACAGTGGTTTTGAAAGGATAAAACTTTTTTCACTGTCACGTAAAAGAAGTCTAGAGTTAGGCAGGGTTGATGTGACATCTTATTTTCATTTCCCTCTAATCATAGCACAGGGCATTCACCCCCAACATTCCCCCATGGTCCAAGATACATGTCAAAGCTTTATCCTGTCCACATTCTAGGCAGGATGCTGGAGGAAGGTGGGGGGAAGAGCTGCCTTGGTGCCTCTTCAGATTCCCAACCAGCAACATTGGCTTGGTCTTAGGATTACCCTAGTTTCCAGGGAAACTGGGAAACAGTCCTGAAGTTGAACACACCACCAACCCAAATTAAGGGAGAGCTCAATTACTAAACAAAAAGGGAGTGCAGAGATTTGGGATGGGTAAACAGTAGCAAGAACTACCACGGTCTTCTTCCCCTTCGTTTTTCTCCCCATACCAACTTTTTCTCCATTTTCCTCTGTAGCTTCCACATCTGAGAGAAAACATACAACTCTTGACTTTCTGAGTTTGTTTTATTTCACATAACATAATATCCTCAAGTTTTACCCATTTTTCCACAAATAATATAATTTCATTCTTCTTTATGGCTGAATAAAGCTCCATTATGTATATATACCACATTTTCTTCATTCTGAATGAGCATACACTTGATAAAGATCAAAGTAAGGCTAGTTTATTGGAACAAAGGCTCCGGTTCAGGGCTGGAGTAGAAAGGAGGTATTGCATCAGGTTTAAGTTTTTATCATGGTTCTTCTCATCTCACTGGACTTTTATGTGAAGTAGGAGTCAGACATCTTTCTATGTGCTTGGCAAAAAGAAGCCTGATTTGCAAAATGCTTGCTCTTCACTTTTTGTGTAATCCTTAAATTGTATGTCAGCAAAGGATTTAAAAAAAAAAAATGGTCCCTTTGAACTTTTTGCCAAGGGAAAACTCTCAACAATTCAGTCACTGAGTTTGGCTTTTTGCTTTTTGGAGCCCACCTAATACCTTCAGAGAGATTTTCTGTGCTTATGGTTTCCACTAGCACATGTTCCCAAAGAGGCAGAGGAAGCAGATTTCCCCTTCTTCCATTGCCCAACAGGAGGTGAAAAGCTCCTGAAGCTCTGGGATTAGGAGAGCCCAGCTTGGGTCTATTAGCACCTTCCCCAGAAACTGTTAGCCTTGATCAGAAATGCAATTCATTGCCAGCTGTCATAGGAAGGATGAAACAGTAGTCATTCACTGAGAATTTACCCTAGCCCAGGCATGGGGTTAAACTGCTTACCCTTCATCTCTTTAGTCCTCCAAATTGCTGTATGAAGTAGGCAATGCTATTATCATCATTTTGCTAGCAACAAAAGAGGCTGAGTCTCCTAGTTCACAGCTAGTAAACTGCCAGAATGAGGATTTGGATTTAGAATAGAATTCATTTCATTGCCTCTGTCACCTGCAAGTTCTCTTTGAGTGGACAGAATGTGTATGGGGAACTCAACAGCTTTCCATGACCTTAATTTTCAGAGGAAACCAGTGAATAGTGGCTTAGAGCCCAGAGTGTCCTGGAGCGAGGCAAGAATGGCTGGGAGCTGGGGACAAGTCAAGGGCCCTGAGGCGAGGGAGAATGTGGAAAGTCAGGCAGGCAATGGTGTAGGATGGGGAGATGCAGGCATTCGTTCATTTTTGCAATCTGCAAATGTGATCCGCAGATGTTCTAGGTAGGTAAGAGAGGGTAACAGTGAGCTGGGGAGTAAGACAAGGCCTCAGCCCTCAGGAAGTTTAGTCAAGTGCTCAGAGACATGGTTTTTGTGGATTCCTACCAGTAACTATAGAATTATAGCTATGACAAGTGAGGGCTTCAAAGGGGAGGAGCACAATGACATGAGATCTATATTATGAAAGACTTTGAATTCTGGGCTCTATGCCTTAGCAATTGATCAATCCTGTCATTTGCAAAGGCTTCAGAAGCAAGTAAATATCATTTACTAGGACTCTTAGGGAATACAAAAATGCTTCAGGAAAACTAGACAAGTCACCACTTCTGGAAAGAGAGAAAAAATGTTCTGCATATAGGATCATGGGCTATGGATACTTCTCATGGATGCAGGCATAAACAGAGGCCACATGGTAATACTCAGGGACTGGTAACATGAGAAATACTCAAGAAACCAATGCTGGGGACAGTCATGGCCCTAAAGGCAACTTGGCATTTGTCCAAGTAACCTGATCTCCTCTTGTGTGCTTTTGGAAGAGTAGCAATGGCCAGAAATCACACAAATTTGCTTGACCTTGCCTCTGCAGGGTAGACTGTTCATCTCCAGAACACCTGCATCCAAACTATTTCAGGCTGTTGCTGTCTGAAATAGAATTTTAGAGATAAATTGTCTCCAACCCTATGATTTAAAGCCGTATCAAAAAGAAGAAGAAAAAGAAAAAGGAGAAGGAGAAAGAAAGAAAGAAAAGAGGCCTTGGAAAATTACATTGAACAGCACAAATGGTTTGGGAATCTAGATCAAACTGTGCATGGAGTGTTTATGTAGCTGGGGAAGCACAGGAAGTTTGATCCTACAGGTCACCTGTAGTCCCCCCAGGCTCATGTTCCACATACCTGGGCATCTCTGTACATTCATGTGCCTGACCCTCTCTACCCTCCCACTGAAGCTCCTGCTGTATTATCAGAAAGTGATCCTGTATTCTTTGACTTCTCTGAATTTTCCCTTTCAACTGTGACTGTGTTGTGCAACTTGGGAAAGTACCATCATGTTATATTCCATGTACATGATACTCTCTGATGTTGGACACCAGCAACACTGCCTCCCTCAGTGGACCTCCTGGATCCTGACTCTCATTCAAGGAGGCTGATTTTCTTCACTCTACATAAATGTTTCCTTACCCCCACCTCCTCAAATTTCATGCACCTGTGCCCTTCCACCCTTGACTTTGTATTATATTTCACTAAGAAAATTGAAGTAGATACTAAACAAAGAACTCCCTCTTCTTCCTATCTCCAAACTCCTATGTGCACCAGAGGGGCTATTTTCCCTCATCTTAATTTGAGTAAAGGCGCCCTGCTCCTAATAAAGGTGAAACCAATTTTTGCCCTGGATCTCATCCTCTCCCTTCTTGGGGAAACTTCTCCTACAATTATCCTTTTTCTTTTCTGCAGAATGAGTCTTTCCCATTCTATAAATTTATTCCAATCATCATAGTATCTCTGTCTCAGAACAAATAACAAAAAATTCTAACCCCACATTCCCTTCTTTGTACAGCAGTCACTCCCCCTAGCACCTTGCACTAAATCCTGTCCACTGCAATGGGGCTTCAGTCCACTGCCCCACAGAGCCTGCTCTTACTGAGATCAATAACACCTCCATGTTGCTGAATCCACAGATTACTTGTCTATTTTTATTTGACTTCTCTACATCAGAAATATTTGGCACTGTTGGCCACTATCTTTTTCCTCTTTCTTTCTTTCCTTTTTTTTTTTTTTTGAGAGCGAGAATCAATTTTATTTATTTTTTTATTTGGATTTTGTTTTTCTGATGCTGTGTTGTGTAGGTGGTGCTAGGGTCCAAACCCGGGTCCTTGTGCATGCCAGACAAGCACTCCAACTGCTGAGCCATTGCTCCAGCCTCTCATTATCTTTTTCATGAAATATTTTCTTCTCTTGGATTCTGTGACTCCACCCTCAAATAATACTCCTCTCCTGGCTTCTGCTGTGCTTGATCTCTAAATGTCGTGTCCTAGAATACTTAATAGATTTTATTCTCCATCCTTGTACCTCCCAATACAGAAATCAATAGTCAACTATGGTTACTGAACACTTGAAATGTAGTTACTCCAAATTGTTCTTTACACACACACACACACACACACACACACCAGATTCCAAAGCTTTACTTAAAGTATTTCATAAATGTTTTTATATTGATTACATGTTGAAATTATTGTATTGTGAATATATGAGTTAAATAAAATGTATTATTAAAATTAATTTCCCTTTCATAATTTTACTTTCATAATGTGGCTACCTTTTCTTAGTATAACTACTAGGAATTTAAAATTGCATGTGGCTCACATGGATAATTTGCATATTTCTTTTGGACAGCTCTTATCTGCCCAGTTAGCCCTATGACTCTGTAGTCCCACATCTTTAAATATCTTAAATATTATCTATGTGGAGATAGATGCCCCTTAATCTTGGTTTGCTCAACTCATATCTTTCCTCAAAACTCCACATTACTATATCCCATTATTCAATAGCTCCATGTAGATGTCTAAAAGAGATTTGAAAATAATTAAGGCCAAACAAAACTATTGCCTATCCTGTGACCCTAACTATATCCTTTACCAAATTTTCTTATCTAAGTAAATATCACTACTGATGGTTGTAGCTAAAAATTTAGATATTATCCGTGATTCTTTCAATGTATTCTCTTCCTTCCTCAAAACAATCAGCAAATTCTATTGATTCTACCTCCAAAATGCATCCTGAATCTATACATGTCTCTCCTTCACTGCTACTAATCTAAATACAAGTCACCTTCACCTCTCCTGGATAAACTTGAAACTCATTACCCTGCTTCCTTTCTTGAACTTTTCCATTCTGCACACATTAGTCAGAGTGATATTTTGAAAGCATAAACCATATCATGTGTCTCCCTGCTTATACCTCTCCAGAAGATTCTAATTAAACTCAGAAACTAACACCAAGCTGTTCACCCTGACTTCACGAGTACTGGATGATCTGGGCCCTGCCTCTCTGACTCCAGTTAATTCCTTCCTCACTTTCACCTACCAAGAAAATTGACCTTTCAACTCCTCTAGCTGGCCAAGTTTTCTCCTGCCTGAAAACCTTTGCTGTTTCCTCTGTCAGGACTATGTTTCTCATACCTCCAAATTGTTTGACTGGTCCCCTTATTCCCAGCTTAAATTCCAGTTCCATACAGAAGTCTTTCGTAATCATTCAAATTAAAATATTTGTTGCATTTTTACTTTCATTCTCTAAGTAGAACTTACTACTCTCTGATATTTCCCCTATACATATATTTTTTCCTATATTGTCTGTCTCTTACAAGTATCAGAAAAGCAGGGACTTGTGTGTTTGCCCCTGTATGATCAGTACCTAGAATGGTGAGGACATTTAACAGGTTTTATCATTAAATACGCACCAATTGAATGAATCTAGTGACAATGTGACACTATGATTAAGTGTTATATGAGAAGATTAGTCAGTTTTTCATCACTGTGACCAAAAACCTGACAAGAACAACTTAGAGGAGGAAAAGTTTATTTTGGTTCATGCTTTCAGAGGCTCGGTAATTGATTGACCAACTCCATTGCTCTGGACCCAAGGTGTGGCAGAGTATCATGGCAGAAGGGTGTGGGTAGAGGAGCACTGCTCTGTTTATAGTGGCCAGGAAGAAGAGAAGGGAAGGGGAAGAGGCTGCAGGAAAGATGCACCTTGCATGCATGTCCCCACTTCATCTAGCCATGCCCTACCTGCCTGAAGTTACCACCTAGTCAGCTGTCATAATTTAATCATTTCATTTCTAAACATTCCTGGACACCTCATATCCAAACCACAAAAGGAAGCTATAAAAGAAGCCCCTTTAGAAGCTTATGTTTTACCTCAAACTCTCCTCAAAAATCCTGTAGTCTTTGCAACACCTATATGGGCTTCCTAAAAGTGAAGCCCTGCCTTTATTTCTTTATTTATTTTTTCTTTTTCTTTTAGAGAAAGAGAGAATGTTGATTTTTTTGGTCTGATTTTTGTTTTTCCTCTATTTATTGGTGTATGTGGTGCTTGGGATGGAACCTGGGATCTCATGCATGCCAGGCAAGCACTCTACCACTGAGCCTCCTCTCCACCCACCTTGTCCCATGCAGCCTTTATTTCTTATTTCCCATAGCACATCCTATGCTGCTAAGTTTAGGGCTGATGACCAGTATCATTATTTGTTGATTGTGCAGCTTGAAATAATTATTAAATGATGACAAGAAGTGCTTCACATTTGACCTATTTGGAACCATATACCTAGACACACTAGCTACCAAGAAGTACACAAAAGGAACCCTGAAAATGCAGAATAGTTGTAATAAGTGTCATGTTCTAAAACATGCAAATTCTAA
Organism: Aplodontia rufa; assembly: GCA_004027875.1. NCBI lineage: Eukaryota > Metazoa > Chordata > Mammalia > Rodentia > Aplodontiidae > Aplodontia > Aplodontia rufa. The sequence goes on along the minus strand of PVKS010010375.1, from coordinate 17,058 downwards.
ATCTGAGATTCTTAATTTCACCCTAGAAACCAAGAGTTTAAGAGATTATAACCTTTTTTCACACTTTTTTTTCTTCTCACAGTAAGCATAGATTTTATAACAAAATTTGCAATAGATACAATTTCTACCCTGCTCTTTTCTGTTATGGCATTTATATTACTTTATAATCACATGCATATTAATTTATGCATTTAAAAATACTTATATTTTTCCAGGCATGATGGCACACATCTGTAATCCTACTGATTGGCGGTTGAGGCCCAAGAACTTCTTTACTCAGAGGCCTCTGATTTTTCTTTTGTAGAAAGTATAAGAAGTTTAGTTGATTTCCGAGTTTGTCCAATACTGCCGCTCCATTATTTCAATAAGTATTGAATTACTTCACTCTAGTAGGCATTGAGTGAAATCCAATGAGAAAGAACGTAAGTCTTTTTTTATTAGTGCATTATAGTTTTATATAATGTTGGGATTAGTTGTCACATATTCCTAAATGCACACAATTCAGCAATACAATTTGTTCAATATCAGCCCCCATCCCTCTACCTCCCTCCTCCCTATAGGGTGCAACAAGGATGGCGCTGAGGAGCCCAGGGGAGGGCAGGCCAACCTTGTGAGCTCGAAGGCCTAAGCCAATCAAAGCACACCACCAGATTGACAGGCCTTTTGGTCCCATAAAAATCATAAAAACAAGTTGACCTTTGTTATTATAGGCTCCATGCACTTCCTCTTTTCGCTGGGCTTCTATATAAGCTTGAGTGTGACTGCTAATAAAACGAGTTCCTGCTTGACCTGACTCCCTGAGGTGTCTGATTGTCTTCAGGGAAGGCTGGGGAAGGGCACCGCAGCACGCTCACCTTTCCCGCCCCAGAAGGGGTCCCCCGTTCCCTGATAGCGAGGGGCTACATCAACCCAACACCTCCCATCCTCTGATCCCTTGCCTTTCTTCTGGGTCCTATATTGTTCCTAAAAAACCCAAATACAATGACATAATTCTTATACCTATGAAGAATATTTTTTTTATATTTGGCTAAAGTATATACAGTGACATTTATAATTGTTTGGAATGCACCTTACGAACATAATAATCTTTGCCTTCGTGAAGATTCTAATCTAGTAGAGAAGGCAGATGTAAGTTTTTTAAGGGTTTTGTTTGTTTGTTTTGTAATACTGGGGGTTGTACCCAGGGTGTTCTATCACTGAGCTACATTACCAGCCCTTTTTATTTTTTATTTTGAGATAGGATCTCGCTAAATTGCCCAGGCTGACCTTGAACATGCAATCCTCCTGTCTCAGCATCCTGAATCACTAGTGTCCCTGCACCTTTCTAGTTTACACATTTTTAAATATTTTTATCTTGTTGGACATGGTAGCATATGACTGTAATATCAGCTACTTTGGAGGCTGAGGCAGGAGGATTGCAAATTAAAGGCCAGCCTCAGCAATTCAGTGAGACCCTAAGCAACTTAGTGAGATGATAACTCAAAAAAAAAAAAAAAAAAAAAAAAAAAAAAAAAAAAAAAAAAAAAAAAAAAAAAAAAAAAAAACTAAAGCACTAGGGATGTGGCTCAATGGTAAACTGCCCCTGAGTTAAATCACCAGAACTCCCTAAATGCATAAGCTAATATATAATTACAAAATAATATAAATACAATAGCAGAAAAGGACAGGGTAAAAAATGAATTGATGCTTTTTTCTTAATTATAGGTTTTGTTATAAAATATGTGCTTATTATGAAAAGAAAAAAATGAGAAAAAAGTTTGTAGTCTCTCAAATCCTTGGTTTCTAGGTGAAATTCAGAACCTAAGATAGAATTAAAAGTGACAGCTAGTATCCTAATAATAAAGAGGAATTTTTAAAATCAGATATGGAAAGTAGCACAAAACAAACAAAAGAAAATAAACCAAAATTCCTCAGCCTCTGGATATTTTTGTCAAAAAAATATCTATAATATCTAATATCAGTACCTTATCTAAGGTCTATGATAAAGACACTGAGCTATCCCCAAAAAAGTAAAATATACCATAACTTGGATTATGTTTGAAAAACAAGTAATATACTCTAAATGATTCTCATTTAGAACTTTTTAATGTTTTAAAATTATATTTTTTGTGTTCTAAGAAATTTGTCATTATTGATTAAAATCTGTATTGTTAAGGCAATAAAATTATCCAAAAACCTCAATAGCTTTTCTTTTAGATTTATGTCTGTTATTTTCATCATATCAATTTTTGTAAATAATGTACTTAAGTTTATCTCATCACATTGATGAGATTTTTTAGATCTACACTTTACCATAGGTTCTTCTGCTTTCAAAGCTTACTGTCTTGCCACAAAAGATGCATTAAGTCCTGCTGCATCGGTGTTAGGAAATTCACTGTCTATTATTGTAAGGTATAGTTTTGTTAGCATTATAAAAACGTTTATACTCTTTATTAACATTTTACTATAATTTAATGGAACCCATCAAACATCTTTAGCTCCTTTGAGAGGAAAGATAAATCTGCATACTTATCTTTTCTCCTGAAGACATTTAGTTAATGTATTTTTGAACACAATTCAAACCAGTTTTCTGTTTGGTTAATATATGTGGCCACTGGCATTCTTTTCTTGTTCGATTCTCTTCCTACTTGGTGTTTAGGAGTAGCCACCAATGCAGATCAATCCCTCCTGTTCTCAATATAGTCCCTACCTTGACCTGATGCATGAATAGGGGACTCTGTCCTATTTGCGCAAATAGAAACAAACTCTTACCTCTTGTTTTAGTCAGCTTTTTAACCTCCATGACCAAAAGACCTGACAAGAACAGCATAAAGGAGGAAAATTTTATTTGGGGTTCACAGTTTCGGAAGTCCCAGACCATAGATGGCTGACTCTATTCCTCAGGGCTTAAGGTGAGGCAGAACATCATGGTAGACGTGTGCAGTGGAGGAAAGCAACTGGGAACACAGCACCAGGAAGCAGAGAGAGACTACGCTCAGCTCATCAAATATATACCCCAAAGATGAGGCCTCAGTGATCTACCTCCGCCAGCCACACCCTAACTGCCTACGGTCACCATCCAGTGAATCCTCACAAGGATTTTAACACATTGATTAGGTTAAGGCTCTCACAACCCAGTCAGTTCACTTCTAAACTGTCTACATTGTCTTACACCTGAGCTTTTGGGGGACACCTCATATCTAAATCATAATACCTCTACATTAGGAATAGCCATAGACTTAAGATAATACACACACACACACACACACACATATAGGTACATTATTTTATTTATATATGTACATATGTATATGTATACAATAAACTAATTATATGCATTTTTACCTATAAATTGCTCCCTCTTTTGTCGTTTCAAAACCAATCCTGATTACTTTAATAAATATTCTATCTAGTTTGATAAATATAAATTGCAACTGGGATCTAGAAAACTTAGGGTGCCATTTACTAATTGAATGTGCTCTTTATTATGCTTGTAGTTCCTCACACAAATCAAGAATATAAAGGTAAACCTTTCTTCCTAGAATATTGTAAGGAAGACAAGAAAATTGTCCTAATCCTGGAAACATAAAAGTCAAAAGCATAAATGGGAATGCCCAAGATCCGATTCCTTTTCATAAACTCCCTAAATGCTGAATGGCCACCATGAAATTCACTCAAAGATGGTGAACTTGAGGCTAAGATTCCAGTCAATAAAGCCCACATTTTCTTAACAGGAAAAAGGCTGTGTCCGTGTACCCAGGCTGCACTATCTGTGAGAGCTTCTGTTTTCACCCTAGCTGAGTTCAGAACTTGGAACAATTCAGATCTGCTCCGAAAAAAAAGCATCCACAGATTTCACCAGAGAATTCCAAGGCTCAGAACCTCCAACATCTGCCCATGTCACTGAGAGTGGAAGCCAGCGTACGGATGAGGTCTTCCATTATGCTCTGGGCCCTTGTTGCCCTCTGACCTCAGTTCTTCTCTATCCCTTAACCACTGGGCTCCAGTCACTTCAGCCTCATGGCCATTTCACAGATGCTCCAGGCATGTTGCCGGCACAGGGTCTGGGCACTGCTTTTCACTCTTCCCAGAATGCTTTTCTCCAGGTGCACAGGTTTCCAGTCTTTGGACAAACGTCTTCTCAACAAATACATCCTGGCTACCCTATGTAAAGCTGCAACAAGCCTCACACCTCTCTGTATTCCCAATATCCTTTAACCTGCTGGTGCAGATGCTGCTGTTATCCTGCCCATGACTCCTCAGCCATCTTTGTATCTAACCTGCAGCTGTGGTGGGCAGTCACTCACAAGTTGACAGCTTTCCCCATTAGGCATCTTAACATTTCTGTTTCACTTCCTGAGGGATTTTTCCAGCCCTGAAGTTTGCTGAACCTGCTGGGGGACAACCCTGAAGGGCAGAAGATTTAACATCCTCAAGGGTACTCCTCAACTAATGAAGGACAGAGTTGGTGGATAAATAACCCAGATTTCCCAGCCCTCAGAGGAGCAATCTGAGATGTGTTTTACATGATTTCTCACTGGGTCTTCAACAAGACTGAGCTCTCTGCTCAATGCAACAGTAAACTGCTCATTAACCAAAACTTCATTGTCTCTTCTCCCTTCCCTCTTTCAATTGCTCTTCTCCCTCCTTATGCTTTCTGGGATTGTCTCCTAAAAAGCTTGTTTCACCAAAGCTTTTGTCTTGGCATCTTCTTTTGGGTGGACCCAAACTGAGATACTACCCCACCATTTTATTTTTCAAGGCACTTGTCAACCTCTAACATAATATCTAATTTACTTCTTTATTATCTGTTCCTATCCTCTGAAATGTAAGACCCATTGTGATATTGTGATATAATAAGAAGTATATATTTGGTCTTCATTCTGAGTTTCTGACACAAGTTTACAAGACTCTTGGCATCTCTGGAATGATGTATCTTTTTTTCCAATGAGGTGACTGATAACTGGAGGTCCCTAGACAGCTTCAGAATAAGATCTCTTGCCAGAAAGTCCAAAGCATGATTAGAGGTTTGAAATTTTCAGTTCCAATGGTCAGCAATGCTGAATAATCCAATGTATCAAGCCTACATAATGGAACCTCCACTAAAATACTAAGTAATAAGGTTTGGGAGACCTTCAAGTTTGGAGAGAAAATCCACTAACATGGAAATATTGTATATATCCCTCCTTCACAAGGACAGGAGCTCTTGTACCCAGAACCATTCTAGACCTCTTCTGGGTATTCATAGCTATCTTTCATAATATGAGATAGCTTTTATAAGATGAGAGAGAAAGAGAAACAATTTTTATTTAGTTTCTCGTGTGGCTTTTGTTGCTCTGAGACCTCGCTTTGTACATGGTGCTGGGGTTTGAACTCATGTACTCATGCATGTCGAGCAACTGCTGTAAACTCCAAGGCACTGCTCCAGCCCCAAACATAAGTATTTCTATGAGTTCTGTGAAGCACTTATATTTAATTGTTAAGGAGAAGGTTGTGGGAACCCCCAATTGGTAGACAACTCAGACAGAAGTGGGCACCCACTACCTATGATTGGCATCTAAAGTGAGGGGCAGTTTGTGAGACTGACCACTTACCCTATGACGTCTAGGGCCAGGTGGTTAGTGTCAGAATGAAATTATATTGTAAGAGACCCATTTGACAGAGAATTGGAGAATTATTTGGTATAGAAAATTCACATATTTGGTATCAGAAGAATTGTGAGCGGAGGAGCAGTTGACTTTTACCATTAAACAGGGACCAAGAATTGGAGAATTATTTGGAATAGGAAAGTCACACATTTGGTATCAGAAGTATTGTGAGTATGGGAGCAGTTTACTTTTACCATTAAACAGTGACCTTTGTCATTTCATTCATTGATATATTTCAAGTATATAATGCAGTGCCTGTTACACAGTAGGAGCTCAAAAAATTATTGACAATTAATGAAGGAATGAGACTTGCTGTCTTTGTCCATTCAGGCTTCTGTAACACAATACCATAAACTGGGAAATCTAAAAATATTGGATTTTTTTTCTCACTGTTCTAGGAGACTGGAAGACCAAGATCATTGTGCCAACAAATTTGATGTCTGGTGAGGGTCTGCTTCTCATTGTTGTCCATCCTCTCATTATTACCTCATATGGCAGATGAGGCCATAGTTTTTCCTGGGGCTTCTTTGAGAAGGACTCACACACAAGAGCCCTCACCTCTGTGACCTAATCACTTCCCTAAATCCCCACCTCACAATGCCATCACCTTGGTTTGCCATATGAATTTTGAGGGACACAAACATGGAGCATAGCGCTTACTTAAATCCATTCTTTAAAAAATATCTGTGTCACTTAGGATGATGACTTTACCTGGAATAGAAAGCACAATTCAGAATGACATAAAACTTATAATTTCTTTTCTACAAAACTGGAAAACCAAAGCTAGCATGGGCTGAGGAAGGAGGAAGAAGGATGAGGACGTTGGATGGGAAACCAGGAGTGTCCATTAATTTCATATGGTCCATAGCAAGCTTGTCTTCCCCCACAGACATGTGGAGGAAAAGAAAAATAACACTGCCCTTTGATCATTTAGATTAATTTGGTTCACTAATGATGAGGGAAACAGAATGTCTCTTGACCAAATATAAAATTGGTATTAGCTGTAGATCAAAAATGTAATCACACAGAAGACAGGTTGTGTCATCAGAAGAGACAGCAGTCAGTAGTGGAAGAAGTTAAAGTCCAGCTGTACCTGGGGAGAGCCCCTCAAGCTATCCTGCAGAAGCCCAAGCCTCCCCTGGACTTGAGTGCGCTCAGAACCGCCCACCTCACTCCTGCTCACCAAACAACTTCCTGCTTCCAGACTCAGCTCCTGGGATCCCTCACTGGCATTCTGGTCCCTGGAAAATTAAACAAATGTGTCACATATCTTACTCAGCATCTCTTGTGAGTTCTATAATTCTTGTCCTTCACCAAAAGTTTAATCATCTGAATACCTTAATTGCTCCAATCCTGGGTTATGCAAGAAGTAGTATTGTGAGTAATTAAGCACAAGAGTTTTGGAGTCGGAAAGACATGTCCAAATCCCATCTCTACCAGCTATGGATCGTGAAGCAAGTTGTTTGACCTACTGAGTTCATGTAAGATGGAGATCAAGACTCCCGCTCTGCAAGTTTGCTGTGGGGTTTACATAAAATAGCATGTGAAAGTTATTGGCATACACCATAACATGGGATAGGAGACACTAAACGAAAAGGAGCTCTTCTAATCAAGGCTGAGAACCTCGGTCTGTTATATAGCCACTCTCTTGCCACGCCATGGCAGCCAAGCAGCCAGGAATTCTTCCCCTGACAGTTCCTCTACTCCCCAAAAGGCATTCCTTTAACTAACTTCAGCCTCCTGATGAAACAGTCTGTTGAGGGATGATTGGGCCAGTGGAGTGTGTTATTACTCCAGTGTCCTATTTGTCTTGATGACTAATTAGCTACATCTCACAGTGGCAGTTTCTATGCCTGCCTCCTGCATCCATCATGCACACACATACGTTCACAACACATACCACACTATCCAGGCAAACAACTTGGTACCAATGTAAAAGACAAGCACTTTATGGCAAACAGAGATCAGTTTCATTTACCTGGCTGACTCCAGCACCCTGTTGCCTCTGTGCTCCTTCTGAATAAAGGGGAAATTGCTCATAAACTCTGCGGCATTTGAAGAAACAAAGTACCATAATTCTACAGTATCCTATAATCTGATACTGAACAAATGACAGTTTCCATAGGAATTTTAGACAATTTGATAAATATGGATGGACAGCTCTGGGGAGAAAAAAAAAATCGCCTCCCACTATTCTCATCCCTTCATTGCTGACAAGCAGCAGGAAAAGGAAGGGAGGAGAGTGGGAATAGAAAGATTATAGGATTTCTCCCCTCCATTTCTGTGAGCTCAGGTTCAAGTGCCTACAATTCTAAATTCAGTTTGGAGTTGGCAAATTCACTGTTTCCATAATGTTATAACTAAGAAATTCTGTCAAAAAAAAAATCACCTTTGGGGGCTGGAGCAGTGGCTTGGCTGTAACGACGCTTGCCCGGCATGTGCAAGTACACGAGTTCAAACCCCAGCACCACGTACATGAAATCTTGGAGCAATGAAGGCCACATGAAAAACTAAATAAAAATTGTTTCTCTCTCTCTATCTATCTCTAAAATAAAATAAAATAAATAGATAAATAAATAAAATAAAAATAACCTTTGTGGAAATTCTCTAGGTAAAAAAAAAAAAAAAAAAAAGAAATGCTGGTGCATCCTCAAGCAGCCGTAAATCTGTTCTTCCCTCCTCTTCTCTGTCAAACAATCCTCAAAGTGCAGAATTGTCTATGGCCTCCTTTTCTCTCCTTTCAGGCTTCCTTCCATCTGTCTCCCAAGATCCTAACTTGATAGGAGGATTTTCCTTATCTTTATCAGGACTGGACTTCCCTACCTACATGTGAACCTGGTCTTGAGATGAATCTAGAATCTTTGACAGGAAAGATGAGCATTTCTGACTGGATTCTATGGTCTCAGGAGCTGAAAGAGGACCTTCCATCTCTCAGGGAAGGTTCAACAGAGCAGTATGTCCCTACAGCTTGGCTACAAGGACAACTGATAGGGAGGAGAGGCCAGGGCCCAGGGAGGCAGATGATACCCTGAGTCAAAAGGCCGAGGAGAGACTGGAGGTTTTGTTGAGAAGAGCAATGTTATAGCTAAAAACAGAATCAGGAGCCAAATTCAAAGATTGAGATGAGACCAAAAATGGGAGAATAGGAAATAGCACAGTGCACTGGAGCATGTAGAAGAGAAACAATTTGGGGGAAGATGGGTTGATGCAAGCTGCCCCATTTATGGGGTGCATTTGGCTAGAATATCTGAAGAAGCTTTAAGGAGCCAGGTAAGGCAGAAATAACTTATCTGCAGAACTGTTTATTCAAACTTTGATAGATAAAACTTTAAAAATACTTATCTGTATCTTCCTCCCCGGGAAGTTAGGGCCCACTGCTGGGCCAAGTATGATGTTTTCCACAATGATAAAGGGGATATGTTCCCTGAGGCTGGAGCAAGGTGGGATGAAGGCACCTCAAATCCTATATTTGCAAATCTGACAGGTAAATGGGGTCTGAACTCTATATACACAAACATAAATTTCGCATTTCTCCAGAGTAAAAGGCCAGAAGCAAATGTGAGAAGCCTATGAACAACCGCCTAAAAAAGAAGCAAATACCTGAGTGTGCTCCTGATAAATTATTTAAAATACCTGAACAGATGTGAGGTGGGGTCTCCAGGGGGATAAACAAGACTGGGAAGCCCAAAGTACAGAAGGGTCTGTGGCACTGAAAGGTCCAGAGCACAGATCATTTATTCTCACACTCTACAGTCTATTTTAAAGAAGAGGGACCAAGCTTAGCGAGGCCAATTATTATCTAGGCAACTGGGGTTTGAGGAGAAGCCAGATAGTCTTTAACTGGTAGCTACAACTCAACACACCCACTGACAGGCAATGTCTGCCCCCAGAATTAATTAATAAAATGCTTTTGCTCATGTTTGATGCTACTTGAAAAAAATAATAACCATGAAAATATAAATACGGAGTCTGAAGTTTTAGGGGCCAGGGTCACTCAAGTAGCAAAGCTAAATATAAGTTGTGTCCACAGAGGTGCTGGGCAGTGGAACTGGCTCATTCTCTCCCTGCACCTCCAAGGGTTCTATTTTGTTCTTGGAGTGCTGAGAGGGGCAAGTCAAGCTCATTGTCAGTAAAGAGCAGCAATATTGAGTGCTGAGAACTTGGTGTCATAGATGACCCATAACTGAGCTCTCTGAACAAACTATTTTCCCCAAAAGCTGATTAAGTCCTAGAAAGAGGCTGAGTATTGAAGTTTAATTCTCTAACTTCGAGGCCTTGACACACACAGTGGAAACAAAGGGAAATTTTCCATTATACAGTTAGGAAGTGACTACAAATAACATAGTTCAAAGAAGGGGAAGGCAGTGTGGGCTAGTCTCTGCCTTCCTTCCTCTCTTCAACAGTGTCCATGGAGAGCCTGTGACAGCCACTGGGGGGATATTCAGTAAACAAGGCAGACTGGGCTCTGCCCTCATGGAGCTTAAAAATCTAGTCCAAAATGCCCATAGTCTTGAAGAATGGGGAGGGTTTTGAAAGGCCAAAAGGGAGGGGACACGGCAGTATAGCAGAGTCAACTGTGGGATTCCAGACGACCAGGGAACAGGGGTGGAGGAAGGTAAATGATGCTGGGCAATGTCATTTTAGGACAAGAGGACTAAGTCAAAGGACCAGTTTAAGATTGTTCATCCTCCTATGTCTTCTTTGTCTGCATTTCTCTGTTCCTCAAGAGAATGCTTTCTTTTTTGCAGATTCAAATTTCCAGCTTGATTTTTACCTTCCTTACCCTATCTGATTAATGTGCACTGCTTACAGTAAACCATTGTCCTTCAGTATACAGCCAGCCACAGTGAAAAGAGCCCAGCCTGGAATCTGGTTGACCTGGACACATGTTAGTGCGGGTGGGAATATGGAAACTCGGGGAGAGGAGCTCACTCAAGCACCATGATCCAAACCAGGTGCTGTGGCTTCTTCTCACACAGACAAAGGGCAGTGATGATTCGGCTCCCCTGCTGAGTGCTCTGCTAGGCAGGTTAGTAGGGAATCACTACCCTCTGCTCCCAGTCTCCATCTTTGTACACTGTAAGCCATCTGCAAAGATACAACTGTAATAGTAATAATAATCTGTTCTGGAATGTAAAGTTTGTGCGTGGATGTAGAGAAAGGGAAGGCTGACTTAAAGAAGTGACGAAAGAGGAAGGGGACCTAGACTGACTGATATCTGCACTAGGCTTTGATCTGTAGCCATCTTTGGGCACACTGTGTACCTAAGCAGCATTCAATGAGGCCACCTGCTAGGTATAGCTAGCGTGCCTTGCACATGTAACCCAAATATCAGCTGGGGGTCACCTAACCACTTAAGACCTAGATGAAATCAGTCCAAATGAGTATCCCATGTTTTGTAGAAATTCAAGGCCTTTTTTTTTAAATTTTTTTATTTTTGAGCAACCTTACAAGATTTTAACAAAACAATATAAAATGTGTAGAAGATGTGTATATATTCTGGACATTGCAACTGTCCCCAGGAGTGCCTTTTTTTTAAGTTTCAAATATTTCTGCTATCTCCTGGGGGATTTATGTTACCTCTCATGCATTCTCTTTGTTTCAAGCTAACAAACCTCATCCCCTTCTTATTTAGAAGACAAAATCAAAACAAATTAAACTGCTTAAACACTGAAACATTTGTGAATGTAGTAATTATGATTCTAATAAACCAAGTAAGGAGCTAGCAAAAACAATTCTAGACTGGACATTAGTTATCTCCCACCTAATATTGTTTTTCAGTCTTTCAACTCTGGGGAATTTTCTCTGGTCACTTGTCCATGACAGTCTCCCATAATCAACTGCTTTTTCTCAATATTGACTGCTGCCTCTCAACCCCTCACTCTGCCAGGCACACATGCATGTGCACACATACACATACACACACAAAAACACACAGTCTAGAAAAATTCAGCATTGAAAACCTTGGCTAATCGTAGAAATGGATTAGAAGGTAAAGAGGGTCCTAGGTTCATGGTGAGAGTAGCTCATGAAAAAAATCCAAATGCTGACTTCGAATTGCTGCCTTCTGGCCTTTGGCATGCTGGCAGGTTTAAGAGAAGTTTTTATCAATGCTTATACCTCTTCATTCTCCCAAATGAAAATTTTGTCATTTCAGAACTCACTTCCTGCTTACTCTCTCTCTCTCTATATATATATATCATTTTTTTTAAAGAGAGAGGGAGAAAAAGCGAGGATCAATTTCATTTAGTTTTTCACTTGGCTTTTGTTGCACTGACACTTCATTGTGTAGGTGGTGCTGGGGTTCAAACCTGCGTCCTTGCATATGCCAGGCAAGCCTGTAATCACCAAGCCACCACCCCAACCTCATTCCATGTTCTCTTTGCCCTATAATAATCTACTAAGTCAATAAGTCAATCTAATACTGAATCGAGGAATGCAAAGCTGGGATAAATAAAGGTGGAGCAAAGATCAATCATTCCTCAAGTACCTGCTGTGTGTCAGTCACTTTATTGAGTTACCCTCAGGAATGTCACATGCCTTCATCTAAGCCATGGTTTTACAGTACAGAAAAATGAGATCTTTAAAAGTTAAGACAATTTTCTAGTGTTTTCTTGCACAGTTAGTATCAAAGCCAAACCCAAGAACCTCTTCTTGAGTCAACTTAGTACAGTAAAGGGCTCCAACTTAAGAAAATCTGTAAAGAGGAAACTCAGGTTAATGCTTTTAGACAATGTAGTAGCTTATCTTGGACTAGTTAGAGAACAGATAGGTAATTTTCTTATAACTAACACATACTAAGTAGGTGACTGCCTACTCCATCTACCTACAGGGTCATCCCCGGTAGTATAACAGTGTTAAGCATCCATCAGCAATGACTAGTGTGGTGGTTGCAAGCAGAAGAGTAGATCAGATCTAGCCCAGACCTGTAAGTAAATTTCAGAAGCTCACTGGGCCTGTGATTCACTGGCCGGTGTGGGAGAATGGTGGTATTTGACTTTTTACGACTTTTTTTTTTTTTGGTCTAGTGTTAATACACTAGTGTTACATTTGACTCTTGAATAAAGCAAATGCAGCTTACCTTCCCAGATTAAGCACACTGCTGGTGGAGCTGCAGACTGGTACAGCCCCTCTGGAAAGCAGTATGGAGAATCCTCAAAAAATTAGGGATGAGTCCACCATATGACCCTGCTATTCCACTCCTGGGTATCTTTCCAGGGGACTTAGAATCAGCACATTACAGTGATACAGCAATATCGATGTTCATAGCAGCACAATTTACTATTGCTAGGCTATGGAAACAACCCAGATGCCCCCTCACTGGATGAATGGATCCAAAAACTGTGGTACTATACCATGGAATATTACACAGCAATTAGAAACAATGATATTGCAGCCTTCGAAGGTAAATGGATGGCTATGGAAGAAATCATGATGAGTAAAATCAGCTTAACCCAGAGATCTAAGGGTCGATTGTCTCCACTCATCTGTGGAGGTAGGGATTAGACCCTGGACAATGAGAAAGTTGGTCTAGTAGCATGAGTTAAATCCAGATAAGATGTAATGCTTTACAATCTAATACTTTTTATAGAGTTGTAGTGGGAAGGGGAAGGGAGGGATAAGGGAGGGTAATTGGGAGGGGGGCACTCCTGGGGATAATTGCAATATCCAGAATATATACACATTTTATATTATTTTGTAAAAATCTTGTAAGGTTGTTCAAAAATAAAAAATTTAAAAAATATATAAAAAAAAAGAAGTCAATGAAGGTGCTGGAGAAGTAGCTCAGTGGTTGGAGTGCTTACCCAGCATGAGTGAAGACCCGGGTTCAAACCCCAGCACCACATACACAATTAAGTTTAGGAGAAACAAAGGCCAGATGAAAAAATAAATAAAATTGATTCTCTCTCTCTCTCTCTCTTCCTCTCTCTCTCTCTCTTAAAATAAAGGCAAATGGCTGGGGGAGTCAATAAAATTAAGTCTTTCCAAAATCCTTGTTGGCTATTGAGGACTGGGTCTTACTCTAAGGTACTGTCTTCTTACAATTAAATATTCTTAAAGACAGTGGACTCACTAAAAATGTTTTTAATTGCATTGAGGAGTTGTGTTGTTATATAACCACAAATGCATATATAGTGACAATATGATATGCTCCTGATCTTAATCCAGAATCACCCCCACATCACCCATACCCCAGACTCTTGACTCTTCCATGGACTCACTGAAATTTGAAGCATCAGTCAGTTTTTTTTCTGATTCTCCTGGCAAAAGCTGGGAACCAGATTCTCCTCCAGGTGTACAGCTTTCTAAGACAACATGTAGATCACCAGGGAGAATTGGTTCGATGAAGAAACCATTGTTTTTGGCCATCCAGAAACAGAAAAAGGGCAGGCCAGGCCTAGACAACTAGGGACACATCATCCCTGTGGCAAGGGGAACTGATTCAATGACAAGGACAAGACCCAAGCTGGAGCGACCCTCAGTCTCTTTTTTTTCAAGGGTGGTTATACTTTACATAAATAATATTTTCTTAAGTTAGTTTGAATTGGTTCATGTCGCTTTCACTAAGAATCCTGCAAAATGTGGTAAATGCCCTAGATTAAAATGCAGAGAATGACCAAAGTTCAGCTGAGTTTTATTTCCAGTTGGACCGAGTCACATATGATTCTGCATTCCCCATGTATGTTAGACCCAACAGTGGTAAAAACAAGGGTGCAGAAAGTTGGAATTCTCCCCCTGGTTATTTGTATAGTCCTTTCCCTTGTAAAATAAAGTACAAAACTTACCAGCCTTCAAGTAAACAGAAAGTCAAATTCAAATTTTTAAGTTACAAAATGCCCCAAGTCACTGTTACTCAGCCCTGACTTTCTTTCTTGCTTAAAATTATTTGTAAGATCTAGAACTAAATGGTTTATATTTTAAAGGCAAGAAATATGTTTTGTTCATTTCTTTTATTTTCACAATGACAACATCATTAATCCAACGCCAACTAAACACTGTGCTAGGTGCCTCTTATGCATTAAGACATAATTTTAACAAAATTCCAAAAGATGAATATTATTACTTTCATTTCTCACATAAAGAAACTAAGATTCTAGAAGGCTCTTATAATGATGCAACTAATAGATAGTAGGGTAAGCAATAAATTATTGTTAAATTGAGTTGATAATCAGAGCAGTGTAGTGAATAGGTAGAAAATTGCAATCATAAAGCCAATAGCTTCCAAAAGCAACATAAACGATGATCTAGTTATTTCTGGTATGTTAATCTTGTTTCTTCCACCAAAGGGAAAATATCAGAATACTGGATCCCTAATTTATATAATCTGGTATTATCAAAAGAGTTTTACAATCAAAGTAAACATTCTGGAAACTTTTGTTTACTTGGAGGGCTAGCAATGCACTTGGAATCCCCAGTGTTTAATGACACCCATCCCTTTGTAATGGTTGTCAGCAGACACATGCTGGACACCATCTGCAAACTCAATAAAAAAGAACACAGAGTGTTGCCCATCTCCCTCCATCACAAAGAAGGAAGGTGCAAGCCTTCCTTAGTCATACAATTAATGGGGTTTTCAACACATCCTTGGCATGTAACAAGCCTTCCCTGTCACATGCCTGCCAAGGCCTGTATTCTAACCTGGAGGCTATTGTTTCACTTGCTGCCTTTGCCATAAACATCACTGACTTCATCAGCTATTGAGAACCTGAGTGCAGGTCTCAACAGGTAGGAAGGCTTTAAATGTGACAGTTTCAGGCTTTTCAGCTTTTTGACTGCCAGTCCTACTAATTGAGTCAAATAGTAGGGGACAGGGTTGCCTGGCAAACGCAGGAGCTATGAGGAAGAAGGGAAGTAACTTCCAAAACTGTTAGAATGTTGGAAAATTCTAGCTCCTTAGGAGGAGTCAAGCTTACCAGCCCATCATTGAATAAAACAATCAACTTTAACTGCCCAACGCTCCCTTCATGCCACCCTCTGTATTAAATAATTATAGTGGTAAGGGTATAAAAGCAGTGGGGTGAGGGAAGAGGAAAGTAATTCTAGGATTAACTAGTGCCCATGCTACCTCTGTAATAAAGGAAGAGAGGCTTGGAAAAGCTCTTTACCTAGGTCAAAAGAAGGAGGAGGTAAGTGGAGGGAAGGAGAAGTGGGATGAGGAAGAGGAGGAAGAAGAAGAATAGGAAGCAAGAATTCTTCTTTAAATAAAAGTTCTGTGTCAATAATCTCACGGTATAATCCAAATATAGTAGTTACAAAATTGAGTGTCAAAAAGATTACAAGGGACCTGATAATCTAGATCCTGCTTAGCCACTAAGTAACCAGCTTGGGTGGTCCCTTCCCTTCTTTGAGCTTCGGTCTTCATTTACTGCATGAGAGTAGAACCAAACTGGCTCCTTGCAGACTTTGTTTATAAGGTTGCAGAACTATTTTGTGAAGCAACACAAATAAATTAAGTAAGTAAAAGCTGAACTATTTTTGTAGAAGTAAAGAATGAGAGCTGATAGTTCCCTGAGTTTGTAACCCACATAGACCCCTCTAATGACCATTGCACAGGGACTCTTAAAGGATTCGCTTAAAGGAATTTGAAAACTTCTAGTTTTATGATCTATAATGACAGTGGTCTGTGTCTGGATTCTAATAACTCATTAAAGAGGTGTTTTTCTGAGGTTGGTGTTCAGAAAAGCCTGTTCTCCCAGCCTTGGCTCTGTGTAGAAATTACCCTAGCAAAGAAATAAGTGGCAAATATGTAGCGCAAACTTGTCACAGATACTGGAATAGGTAGTTCTAGTCCTGCTCTGTAGACCCATCAAAAGATTATGCACCAAGCACAGCCTGTTTCTCCCTGAGGATGCCTAATGGCATCACCAAGGGCTTCACCCATGAGTATCTTAGAAAGAATGAAGAAGAAAGATGGCGGTTATCCCAGTGACACTGACCCTGTGAAACTCCCGAGAGTCAGCACAGGCTGCTCGTCGGCACTTGGATTTCCACGCTAATTTACACTGCGTCCTGTGAGCTGTGGCAGCTGCGGTAGCAGCGGCGCGCTTGCCGGGGGGGCGGGGCAACCTGCCCAGCGAAACACAGTGACGACCTTTCTGCACCGGCACAGTGTGAACTCTCAATTTTGACTTCTCTTCATATATATGAACTCGGATTTAAGCCCAGATATTTTTTCAGCTCAATAGCTAATTTACACTGCGTTCTGCGAGCTGCGGCAGCTGCGGCGCGCTTGCAGGGGGGCGGGGCGACCTGCCCAGCGAAACACGCTGTCGGCCTCTCCGCCCCGTGCCACGCCGGGCAAAGACTTGCAACCTGAAACGGAGGAAGGGTCTGAATTTCATGACCAAGCGCCACTGCGAACTGACTGCTCATTGCTTTGCCTAGTCTTGCAGAAAGCGCTGGGGAGAGATTGCTATCAATCTAGTCATCG